>JAJVSH010000018.1:1430439-1539623 GCA_021460005.1 Tetramorium alpestre | reverse complement strand
ATAAATGTAAAGATTTTTAATATATGTATAAAATATTTTATTTTAAATAAATAAAAAAATTATATTTATTTAATATGCATTTTAATTTCTAAAAAAATATTTTTAAAAAAATATTTTGTTATTTATAAATGGTTCTTATAAAATGGTAATTATAAAACTTGCTGATTTTTGTTGATAATTTGCTGTCAGGCAGTATCAAAATTTGCTCAATATTTGACATCAATTTGGCGTTAGTTTTTGTCAACAAACTTTAGCAGCAATTTGAAGCCAATTTGTTATCAGGTACTACTAACAATAAGTTTTGCTCGGTATTTGGCGTCAATTTGGCGTCAATTGTGTACATAGTACATACACATGTTTTGCTACGTATTTGCTAGCAGTTTATCGACAATATTTGATAAAACAAACTTTGATGCAAATTTGTAATTCCTGAAGCCATTTCTGAAACCAAAATTTGTAGCAAGTATTTGACATTATTTGTTCGAACAGATTTGGCTATCTGGATTAATACATGTGTCGGGATGTGCAAATGCGTTTATATTTTTCATTTCCTACATCTTTATTTTTTCCTCTCTCCTGCCGAGGAAAATAAAGAAAATTCTATCTGCTATACTAAACCTGACAACCCAAGGCAAATATTTTTAAAACTGCATTCCATACTTTATAATTTAATATCTGATAATTTTGCGAAGTTTTCAATCTTAAAAGACATATTCTTCAAACTTTACATTTATTTTCAAAAAATATTTAAAAAATCGATTTTTTATTTTTTCAAGTACAGAAATCTCTCAAAATC
Organism: Tetramorium alpestre; assembly: GCA_021460005.1. Classification (NCBI taxonomy): domain Eukaryota; kingdom Metazoa; phylum Arthropoda; class Insecta; order Hymenoptera; family Formicidae; genus Tetramorium; species Tetramorium alpestre. Next base: position 1,538,827 of record JAJVSH010000018.1, on the reverse strand, counting down.
GAATATAGTGTATTTATTCATTACATTCACTGTATCGAAATTCACATCAATTTATCACATCAAATTTTATTCAATAAGATGTCTCGAATTTTCAAAAAAATTTTGCATGTGTTTCATATTAAGAAACACATGAAAAATTATATCTTTGAATCACATTGAGTGAGCGTAACTAACATGCTTTTTCTTTCATTCTTAAAATTTTACAAATGATCTATTGACCTGCAGGCCTATTTCAATGTAGGTTCACTTTTTAATGCCTTAGAATGCACAGTAAAGGAATGATGAATTATTGTAAAATTCTAACGTCCTGGGGAGATCTATCAATTTGTCTACAGAAGAGAGTTTCTTCATGCAAATAGCATACATTAAAGTCTTGGACAAATTCAATTTAAATTTTATTATTATTAATAATATTTTTTGTTCATTGTTCATGTTTGAATTATTGATTTGTGCATTATATTATTAAATTTATCAATTTTATTTTTTCTTAATTTTAATTTAGTATAATCTCCGATATTTATAAATTAAAAATAAAGAGTTTAAAAAATGTCTATTCTATAAATTTCTATAATAATTAAAAATTATAAATATAATTCGGTATAGTCCATCTATTTATTACATCGATAATTCAGTAATGTTTGTTACATTAGTGACAAAAGACAAAATTATTTTGACAGAAGACAAAAATTATTTTGTTAGATCGTAAAGTTTTTGTGTATATCATACTTCAAATGATTGTTATGCAAGAATGGCTTCGATCGCAACTGCATTATTTAAATTAATTTCCTCGTTAATTTTAGTATCGTCCATTGTATGTTTATAGCTCACCATGTAAAGATAAACCTTTGTTTTAAACAGCACATCGTGGCTCTCAAGAATACCGATGATGCATTCGCGTTACCGACACGTGTGACAAATTGTCAGCAATTGTAAGAAAAGAATTGCATTACGGCAAGAATCTCTTATTTTGCTTTATTCTGACTCGTAGTTTGTTTTATTTTTTTATATATGTCTACTTATGGATCATATTGAGATATTGTAATATATATAAGAAAAGAAATTTAGTTAATTTACGAATATTAATTGCAATAGATATAAATACATGATAAGATACATTATTAATCTTTTTTATGGAAAAATTAGTAACACTGGCTGAAGCAGACGCTGAAATCTTTATGACTTATACATCGATAAACGAATCAACGCTTCACAATATAAATGATACTGTTTATACTGGCTTCTTCCATATGATATTCTTATGAGCTGTGAAATCTCGTGTAATGTGTGTAGTTAGTTCATAATCACTTCATGAATGGCATAAAAATAACATAATGATCTTGGTTTCAACAATATCACAAAGTTTGTATGTCACCGACATATTTCTGATAATTTAAAAAATTTAGCAATATAGTTAGTGTAATGCTAAACAATAATTTATTATTCTATGTAAAGAGCTCTCTGTTTTAAACAAATAAAAAATTGTTTTTTTTTAATTTTCTGGAAATAAAATTTAAAGAACAAATTTCTTTTTAAGATCCATTAGACATTTTGCAAGATTAACGAAATTATAAGTAAGATATTGAATAGTGATTATCCTAAAAATAAGTCTGTTTAACACTGAGTCAAATACTTGGGACAAGTAGAATTTTCTTGAATAAGAGTAGATTTTTCTGAATAAGAAAAAGACTAGGATGCAGGGACAAAAGCATAGAAAGAAAGAGATAGGTGAGGGAGAAACGCATTGATACACATATATACGTATCATTGTGAATGCGTTGTATATTTTGTGTATAAAAATCTCAAAATTAAAGTTAAAGCTCGGAGAGTCAATTGTCTGAATGCATTCTTCTTGTCAAGAGTGTAAATCAGAATATATATTTATTTGAAATTTTCAATGTAACTGAAAAAGTACAAGTAAATCGAATAAATATGTAATATGAATAAATATAAATAAATATAATGCGAACGATATAGTCATAGTATAAATATATGTTTATTATATCAAAAGAAAATAATAAAAAATAAACAAGTGGTTAAATAGGTATTATTTGAGGAAATTAACACTTTATTTTATACAATAATTATAGTTCTGACTTTATCGGATTATTTAGTATTTCACTAAAGGTATACATTTTTTTTATAAAAATTCAAATTAATTGTTTATTTCTAATCAAAATTATAGATACAGATTTCTATCGTTACCACAATCGTTGGATTGCATCCAGATTTTGCAAAATAACGCAAAGTTTATTACCATTCCTTGCTAGGAACGCGTTTCATTGTGTTCTGCATCTTTAAAGGAACAAGGCATTCGCTTAAAGCCTTATCGTTCTCGTGCTCGAAATTATTTATTGACCAGTGTGCCGTCCTGTATACAAAAGAGTACATGTAACATACATTATTCATAATTACTCGCATGCCAACGAATCGGACTTTGTGTGAATCTGTTTGTGAAACACCGGAAGGGACAAACTGTTTGCGCTTTCTTGAGTAACTTTAAGATACAAGCTTCTTATTAGCTATTAATAGAAAATTCAAAATTAAGACTGACAATTATTTTCGCTAAAATAATTGTGTAAACTAAAACTTATAAAAATTAAAATGATATCGATGCAAATAATTTCGTGTGAAAATAATTGAAAATAATAATAAATTTAATAGCATATTGTGTTCCCTTATCTAATGTTTGCGTCATGTTTCTGATGAATTTTATCAATAAATGATGGATGACTTCTCCTGACGATACTCCTGAAAACTACGCGCAAGCGCCAATACGATCAAGCCGGTCTTCGCGAGTAAACAAAACTGAATCCTACCGCGTGGGTCCGATCAGTCAAGCGGTGACTCCACTCATTGAAGGAATCTCTTGATATCATCTAAAATTTTCGTCTCTATCTATTTTCAATCGAAAGATTCGCAAGTTCGCATTGTCGATCGTTGACTCTCCAGGATTTCCTGCGATGAGAAGAGCGCGACGGGTGATCGGCGTTGCTTATCGATACGAAAATCGGATTAAAAGACCGGATTAATAGACGAAATTGTGGAAGATTATCATCTTGAAGAATCTCAGATAAAACGGTGAATAATTGGAAAAACTTCGAAAACTGAACTTACAAAGAAACGATTGCAATTTTATTACATTTCAAGAAATTATAGAATCTTGAAATATTTTGAAATTTTTATAATTATTACGTAACATTGACTGTTTCTTTCCAAATTGGCTGTAAACACTACTATTCGGAATTTTTACACTGTGCTTAAACATTTCAACTATAAAATTCCGTTGTAAAATTAAACTATTAGAAATAATATTCTCAAACATTTTAAATTTTCATAATCTCAATCTCTAGATTGCTTTAATTTTTTGTAATACACTTTAAAATCTCTCTACCATATTATCATTCTTTATATTAAAAAGTTTTAATTGTAATATCCAAAATCCAGAATTTTTTCAATTTTAATCTATACTAAAAAATTAATTTCCTTTGTCATTAATTATTTTTCTAATTTCCATCTTCTATAATTAGCCATTATAAATTATTATATTTGCAGAAATATAAAATATCTTGTTGATCCTACTTTAGTTATTTTCTTTAAAAACGTTGTTGCATATTGCAAAATTGTATTGTATTGTATTGTATAATGCAAGAATTTCTTATACAAGTAACAATAAAAAGTTGTATACCTTTTGAAAATACAAAGATAAAAGTGCAACGAATTGAGATTACGTAAACGTATGCGTAATATAATGCGCTTACATTCTGTAAATAACAGGAAAAATTTGCGAAAAATCCATCTTTGATTCCATCGTACTAATATAAATTAAACTTTGAAAAAAAAGGATATCAAAAGTGATCCAAAAGTGATTGATGCTAATATCTCAAACTGAACAGAAATAGCGTGAGGAAAGTGAGAATTAAAATCGACATATTTTAAAGAGAAGTGACGTTTACATCAGATTATAGTGGACGTAAATCACTTGGCAAATTGTAAGGTCAGGCCATTGCGATTATACTCCGGACACTTTACTTCATTAAATTAGCACTTTACGTCACATTAAGATAAGTTCTTCGACGAAATTGAGGAAACAAACAATAGGTGGAATTCTTAAGTCCACATATCGCAATTATGTTGGCGAATAATTGGCAGGACGATTTATCAACTTTGGCGTTTAATAATACGGCGATAATGACTAACATAGGGACAAATATTGCACAAAAAAGACATTTGACTCTCGCGTCTCAGATTATATTGACTCTCGTCTACATAACTGGTGTCATTGGTAATGTGTCTGCCCTGGCAATACTTTTTCATCGGGACAAGGTAATTTATCAAAAATAAAATCATTTATCAATTTATATTAATTAATATAACTTGTATAATATATTGTATAATGTATATATGTAATATGTTAATGTTACTGTTAATAAGACAAATGTTGATCAGAGAGAAATTACATTAATTATAATATCATTTTTCTAAAAAAATATTTGTCTTTCTTTCAGTTAATAATATAAAGCTAATAAAGAATTATGTAATAGTAGAAATATTTTTTTATTACCTTAATGTTATTTTAGCGAGAAGTTTATTGCCCTTCTCACAGTAAAATGTAATAGAATGATACTACCCTAACAGAGAAGTATTACTGTAGTAATAAATTGGCCAGTAATTAATTATTGTTGCTTAGTAATTTTATTACTTAAACGATAATAAAATTACTAAATAATAGTGATTTATTACTGGTCAATTTATTATTACACAGTAATACTTTTCTGTTAGGATATATATCACATTTGTTTCATTTCAGAGAAGAAACCGCAAGCACTTATTGATGTTACGTTGTCTGGCAACCAACGATCTCGTGGCATTATTGGGGATGTTGGTACAGATGTATGTTACGATTTATGCGGCAAATGTGACATCCACCAGAATATTTTGTTCCCTACGGGTAGTCTGGCGTCTTTTTGGTCTCTTCAGCGGCTGCGTCGCCATCGTCATGGCGGTGGAGAGGTGGTTAGCTTTGACTAGACCCTTCGTTTATCAAAAGGTAAGCCTAAGTTAAAATAATATAGTACTCGCTATAATTATTAAATTGCAGATACTTATTTATGCAGAAAATAAATTAATATTAGTTAATTTCTTTATGCAAATTAAATAAAGAAAATAAAGAAATTGTATGATCCCGTGTAATCTATTAAAGAAGTAGACTTCTCTTTTATTTTTATTTTGTCGAACCAAAAGTCAACGCACTAAGCGTGTTGCCAAAGTAAATCGCACGTTATGATTCACGACGCGGTTTATGCGGACGAATTAACACGTGTGAGAGAAAATTTATACACGTGCGTCTTAGAGGCACTCCAAAGCTGTGACGCTTATAGAATCGTATTTTACGATAAAGATTGGAATAAAAAGAGGGAAGATGATTAATCGATGAGTTAGAAATCTATTTTTGCGTGAGTTATAACTATTGATATAGAAGTACTAAGGCTTCTGAAATACTGTTCTGACAAATTAATAAATTCGAATAATTTCACGGCCATAGGAAGTAATTATGGAAGTATTGATCGCAGAGCGATCAAAGCTGACGTCAATTTACACGTGATCATCTTTAGACGCAGTACTCAAGATTGCAAGTAATTGGAGATGATTACTGCTACAGTTACGTCGCACTTCATCGAATATTGTTTTTCCCAAGAAAACTCCACCTAATTCATAATATTCTCAGAAATGTTATTAAAGCAACCACGTTATTTATACCCTTTTTCATCAAAACACAATAACAGATTAACATTTCTGAATTTTTGAATATAAATTATGATTGATCTTAACTATCTTAAAAGACTAATAAACAGGTCATGTTTTCCATTGCGATACAATATTTCCGGATCATGCACACATAAACTGATATAAAGCTGTATACGAAGAACCGATAAATTTATCAGGCGCCAGCTTAGTTTCTGGTAAATCTTGAATGCGGTTTAATCTGGTGCAAATACTGTTTTCACCGATAGTAAGAGCAAACGATTGCCCTTGAAAATTTCCTAAAGATTTTACGCAAAGCGATGCTCTCGAAATGCTCCGAATGACACAGTTTGTCAAAACAAGGCGTCAGTATGAACGTATGTTATCTTTCGCGTGTCAAAGTTGGCCTACTTAACAAAATTCCAGGCATCAGTCACATTTTCACCTTACCCTGATTATCATGTGTCATAAGAAACACATGTAACACGTACATGATAAAATTGTACAAATTGTCCTTTCGTGATAGTAAAATTATCTTATCTCTTTTTTTTTATTTCTCTCTTTTTCTTTCTTTCTTTTTTGTCTATCCTCTTCGAAAGGTCTCTGAAGAGCAGAGAGTTATTAATCCGAACGTATAAATCCAGATCATGTAACGTGGAAGGAGAAGTAAGAACACGATTTATGCGAGTATCGGGACATAATAAATTTAACAGTTTTTCTTAGGAATTTCAAATCTAATGATTTTATTTAAAAAATCTTAATAGTTATTAAACAAGAGGCTAATAATATAAAATCTATGATAGGAATAAATTGCACCAAGCTGTTCTCTCTCGGTTTCTTCAGTTTATAATTATCATAAATCAAAAGTTTAGAAGGAGTCGATATCCGCATCGTCGTATCTCAATGTCTTAATGGATGACACGCATGTATCTTCCAGCAGGTGACGTATCCGGTAATTGTGCGATGTATGTTGGTGCTTTGGTTGATCGCGCTGGCAATGACCAGTCTCCCAATTATGGGCTTCGGATTGTATTATAAAGACAAGGTATGCAGGCGTTACAGAGATGCTACCGAGCCGAACGATATCGCTTATGCTTATGTATGGTTCGTTTTTGGTAAGTAAATGAGTCGCTAAAGAAAGAATTGATAATTAAAAAGATATAATATTATTTACTTTGTAGATTATTCTCTTTTGTATATTATAATATAAACATATATATAATAATTACTATAAATATAATTATGATTTTAGCAAAAAAGATCCAACTGTAAAAGAATTATTTTTACAGATTAATAAATATTTTAATTTTCTTTTAATTATAGGCACTCTTTTATGTTTGTCCATTGTCTGGTGCAACTTGGCAGTTTCTAGGGCCTTGAGTAAATTAAGTCGTCGCACAGTTGCCCTTAGGAGAATTTCCAGAGCTTCATCGAGGGCAAAACCTTTGCTGGCTGTAGTCGGACCTGCAAAACCATCAGAAATAGATGCTACGACTGAAGAGAGAGCATTCGCAAGGCTTATGGCTGTATTGTCAATATCATTCGTTATCTGCTGGATGCCACAAATGGTAAGTTTATCGACTTAATTATAATTATGTATTATTTTCTACATTCATAAACTATAAAAAAACAATATAATAATTAATGTGAAATAAATAATAGAAATAAATGTAAAAATTAAAATAATAATAAGAAATACAATAAAATAATAATTTGTTGCAAATAAATATTACTTGATAAAAGAATTTTACCTGATGAAACAATCAATTTTTTACGTACTACGCATAAAGAATTGATTGAAGGTTTCGAGTAATAGGAGAAGATGTAGACTGATGTGTATAGACAGTAAATCGTATTGAATCCTGTTACGTTTCTACGAAAGATGGTTTTCAATTTTCTTCTCTTGTAGTTAAGAGGAAAGTCCTTGATTGAAATGAAAGACTCTTTCCACATATGTACTTTTTCATTACGTTGCTACAATTATAGCACGACCTTGAGAAATTTTCGTCAAGAGATTTTACTTTTGGTAATTCTACGAGAGGATCGATAGTATCTACGTGATTTGTCTGCAAAGTGTTGTTTTAGTCGACATTTCCTGTTATATAATATTTATGACGGTCATGATCATCCATTTTAATCTTGATAATATTGAAATAGATGAAGTGATTTCTGTAACATGATTCTTGATGTTTTTATGTACCATGATGTTTCGCTGACATATTGAATTTTATATAAATAGATATTTTCCTGTAAAGAAAATGTTTTTGTCAAAAAGATATTTAAAGATAAAGCAATAAAGAAATTATGCATTAAACAAATATATAAATTATTGCTACAATTTTTAAATTATAAGTAATAATGATTGAAAAAAAATAAGTAACAGGAAATAATAACAGCATGATTACTAATAATAAATAAATAATGTTAAGATTTAAGTATTAAATAAATAGTTTTAGAAGATACATAATTAGATTGCATTTTAAAATAAATTGATGACTTACAGTGAGCTTTTTTATGCCGGAAACATTAAACATTATTATTTATTACATCCAACCAATACAGAAATATCGTGCGCTTCCGCTAAAACTGAAGGTCAACAAGGATAACTAATGAATATTTGAGAATAGTTTCACGTACAAGCCATTGAGACATCCGCGAGCTAATATTCTGATCGTCTCTGAATTGATTTCATCCTGTTGACGGTTTTGCGGAGGTGACGGAAAGTTTTATGCGCAGAGAAAATTAACTCGCAAAATAGATTGATATGAATGAACAAATATTTTTTCTTCAATAAAATTAGAAATGTTAATGTAATCATTTATTATACTCAAAATTTTTTTAATACAAAGAAATAAGATTCAATAACAGTCGCATACACAAATGCATCTACTTATCATTGAACACTTTTCTTTAAAGTGTTTTACGCAATGATCGAATCAATTTTTTATTAGTTTAATTAAATTATTAAACTCTTTTAATTTTCTTCTCTATTTCTAGATTTCTATTCCTTTGGCTCAATTCGCAATGCAGTTACCTAAAACGGGACAGAAGTACATTACATTTTTCCACCGTATAGCCGATATTCTTTTATGTATTCACTTTACCCTGGATCCATATATTTATGTACTTTTGCGAATGCCACGGCCGAGATTCCGATTGTTGAAACCCCTCTGTAGGATCTGCTGGCCGGATCAAAGCCGTTCCAACTCCTTTACAGGTGAGACACACGAATGAATTTCAATATTGCCTCATGTATCTTTGTTCGTACCGTAACAACTGACAGATGTATTAACAAAAAAGATATTTGAAGTAATATTAATTTACGTGATTACAATTTATAAGACTTACATTTGTCGTAAAGATGTAATAATTAAATATAATTAAATAAAACTGGAATAGGATTATAGTTGTTAAGAAATAAGAGAAATAAAATTTATAGCTGTAACAAAAATTATTTTATGCAACAGGTACGACAGATCATCAATGTAGCAGCGGCGATCCACCCACGCCGAACACTGAGGCTCCATCGACCCCTGTCAGCGAAGAAAATGATTCCCATATGGTTACAGCGTCTCTCTGAGATCGATTTATGCGAATGATCTTCCTAAAGCGATTAAAAAAATGACGTAAATATTTGAATCGCTTCGAGGAGACTGGGAGACATTCGCCCAATTTTTGATTGACTCCGTTCATTTGTATATAAGGCAAATGAAAATGACGTTGAGTCTCTGTAAATGCAATTAAAATTTGATTTAAGTAGAGTAAAGTCACCAATACCGGCACACCAGTTTCTTTTTTAACAATATTTCTTAAACAAAAGCTAAAAATTTATATTATGTTTATTCCACATAGTTGGCTCTTGTTAACAGTAGATTGTTCTATTTTCATTGAATTATACGAAATAGAATGTAAATCATGTGATTATCTTCATGTTAACTGTCTATGAATTTGAATAGGATGTAAATTCTTTTAGGACTGTACATAAGATACGGTATATTTAAATATATTTGTTTGCATAAACTTCTAGTCAGCAACGGAAACGCGAAAATAAATGGCAGAATGCAATTAATCGCGCGAAAAATCAAAGTGTAATGTAACCATGGCTGATTGAAAAGTGTTTTTTCAACATTAAAAGTTCAAAATATAGAATGCGAATATAAATCATAATAGAGGATTTTAAAAAAAGTAGTTTAGAAGTATTAAGTAAAATACGTTCTTACATCTTTTAGTTTAAAATATTAAATAAAAAGAAAATTTTAAATATTTATATCAATTACATGTATTTAAAATATTATCCAATCTTGGACACAATGTACGATGAGAGAGAGAAGTATCTATTCTACATACCTCTCTATATTATATTCCGTATTGTGTGCAATCGCAACCTAGGAATGTTGCCGCGTAGGAATGTTGTCAGTATATTTGTAAACGACTTTATTTTAAACGAATATAATTAACGTTATTTGTACATAATATCATACATACATATGTTAATGTATTTTGTGTATGCCGCGCAATGTCGCGTAGCATTTGCGCGTTTAACAATTTTTAAATAAACGTTAATCCGAAATTATCTAGATCACGATTCATCTTCCCTTTTCCAGGACAGACATACACTCACGACTATTCTCGTGTACAAAAAAATTCAAACATACATTTCGCACTCTCTGTGCAAAATCTAAAATATCGTCACGTCGCGCTAATCAGTAACATAATGAATAGAAACGGCGAAGCGCAGCGCAAGATAAATCAAGGCTCGAATAAAATTATATGTAATACAAATACAATTATGTCGGCAGGTAACTCACTGTTAGCCACTGACAATGTTCAAAATAAATTACTTACTGTCGAAAAGTCGAGTCGCTCGAAAGAAATATATACATCTCAAATGCAAGTTTAACTAAAATATGTATATATTTTGTGTATACAGAATGTAACATTAGTCGCTCGAAGAGAAGACGTTATTGTGATTGTATTTGCATTGATCTATATGTTATAATTTATAAATGTATTATATAAAAATAATTTATAAATATATATATTATATAAAAAAAAATATATTATCCGCATAGAGAGACGTAATATACATACTAATATAGCTTCGCTAAAACATTATATTAAAATTATGATCTGCAGTCAGATAGATAACTACTTTCTTAATCAAGAGAATTTTTTGTTATGTTTAATAATTTTAATATAGATTATATAAAAAAATAACGCCTTTTAATATCAATTATTTTGACTTGATAATAGTTAATTTAAATTGTAAAACACAATTAATACAACAATTTTTTTTCACTTTCCGCGATGTTTGTTACACTCTGCATATTTTGGAGCTTGGAGCTCGATTCCTTGGAAATCGAAGTTACATTCGATTATATCATTCACAAACATACATATACATATATTTTGGTTTGTATTAATTTGACAAAAATTTTATATAATTCAATAATATTTTTTTCACAAAAATATCGTTTTTATGCAATAAACAAGTGCATTCAAAATTCTAGTTTTAACATTACAACTGACATATGTACATTAAATAGAATTGGCGAATAGCAGAATGGAAAGTGAAATTGCATAAAAAGGTAAATACCACATTTCTTTATCTAAAAGAATGTTTGTTTTAAATATAACAAAATAGTAATAAGGCATAAAAGCCGAAATTGCGTAATATGATAACGAATTTACTTTCGTTTAACACAATATATGCAATAGCCATTTTACAATTTATGGAGATTTATTATATTCTTCTCACATTCGAATCATCTCATTTTTATATTGCAACAAATTAAATACTAATTAAATCCACAATGCTATAAGTCACTGCGTTCACACGGAATCGGAATAATTGTTTGGCCGTTGCATTTTCATGACAACAAAGGATGTCAAAACACTAATGACTACATGCATTTCGGTTGGTCTCGTATACAATTATCTCGAGATTCATTATCAATTAATTATTGTCAGATGTGTTGTATGTTTATTATATGGTTAATTATTTAAATCACTTGTGTGTTACGGACAATCAATGTTGCACATTTCTATCAAAATAGCCGAGCATTCTTCGAACTTTGTATAATTAATAATTCATAATATTATTAAATGCGCCTCTGGCTCATTATTGAATTCGTTTTGATTTAAATATGCTTTTAAATTATATTATTCAGTACAACATTGATTGCAAAGTTTTGTAGATGCAGAGAATATAAGCGACGAAATCATCATAAAATAGTAATGTAATTCTTTTAGAATTTGTTGAATTACTTGAATTATTAAATTTATAATATTTTTCTAATAATAAGTTATACGATATGATAATTTTTGAATGATTCGAGAAAATAAATAAATAATCAAGCAATTATATTCAAAGAAAAGGAGACTATTTGATATAAAAAATTCCTTATTTAATATAGTTTTGTTGAAATATTGTGAAAAAAGTTCATTTTTGAAAGTACAATTGTCCTTAAACATCCATCACAGTTAAGTTTGTTAAATAAATAAATTTATAGCAGATTTCCGATATTAGAATAATGATTTTTCTAAAAATATCAACAACAAACTTAATAAAGAAGAAAAAGATGTACGTGATGGCAACTTTGTGACAGATTTATTGGCACTTCTATTAGCTTGCAATTGTAAATTTGTTTTTACTGAGTTGTAGTTTTAATTAGAAGATAATGAAGTCCATACGCACGCACACATACACCTTCACATTCGCGCGCGCGTGTATAGTTAAAATATGAACAGTCACCTCTAATACATGAGTTTCAGATTTTTTTTATTTCTCGTTTCTCTTTCCCGTATATAAATAAATCCGTCTATTTTTTGATGTACACAAACTCGATAAACTCTTAAACAATTAACACGAACACATCGAGTTATATTATACCACGTACTGGAAATGAAGTACATCAGTACTTTCGCAGTCGATCGACGAATGGGGAGCGAAATTCGTTCTCTTTTTTCCCTTTTTCTTTTTTTTTTGGCACTTCAGTATTTGTAAGAAATATAGATTCTCTATATCTGCTAATTGATGTAGGCCAAAGTTGATACATATACACATATATAAGCTCGATTTCATATCCTGCCAAGCACCCGTCCATTCTTTTCCGCATCGATAATTTTTACCTGATCATAATCCGGTCTGAAATGAAAGATCTGTTTTCTTTAGTTACATACTTTCTACATTTTTGGCAATATTCATTCCCCTAAAAATTTGATTATTCTTTTATCTTTGGAATCTTTTAGCTTAATGTGTGAGACTGTGTCCTCGTGTGTATAGCAAATCGACAATCAAAACATACATCTACATCGAGAATTACATCAAGGATCAGATCTTTCTAGTATTAAATTCGATCCCGCGATTCGCCCAGTATTGTTGATTTACCAAAGGCATGTGCTCAATCCACACAGAAAAATTAATTGTTTCGAATACATATAGCTATATTCAAATATAAACGACTCGAGATAAATACTCATATTCTTTTCAATTAATTATTTAATGCAAACACAAGTGTATTGCTAATAATTGAACAATTTGCAATGTAAAGGGAAAATACTCCAAACATTCAGATCCAAATAACTGTTTCATTATTTTTTTATTTCTAAATAATTTCAGATATGTATTCGAGAAAGCAAAAAATCCCACAGCCATTGAGCACTCGTCGTTGGTGAACGATCTTACATCAGACCGACGTAACTCATCATGATCGGGAAATTACAAATCGCACAACGATGATAAAAACAGGTCCGTCTTCGATCAATCGGACTCCCGCGCGAGCTGCAACCGATATTTCCTTACATCTTGGGAGTAATGCAGTTCCCGCATTTTACTCTTGATCCACTCGGCTAATATCAGCCAGAGAATCCGTCCGCGTTCCCTGAAAACCTGACGCGCCGGTGCGTCCTGATCGGCCACGATCAGACGCCGGCAACGTCCGCCTGCGTGCTGCGTGTACAACGATTCCCTCGGCGTGTCATGCCGACTTTCATTTACCGCGACCCTTGCCTACAATGTAGATGATTTTCGTTACGTTCCTTCTTTTCACTTCAGAGATAAATCAGAGATAAATTTACAGTATCTATATATATAACACATAGATATAATGAAATAAAATTCTCTGCTACAGGAAATACATATGTGTATAACAATGTGTATAAATTATACACGTTTAACGTGCTGTCGGGATATAAATGGGTTTTACGATAAAAATTTTGATAAAATAATGCATACTTACTAGAAGTAAAATGGTTACTGCATCATCCTGAACCTTGTTCAGCATGATGAAAAACTTTATTTTTAGCATTATGATATCAATAAAATATTAAGAATAACTTATAATGTATAATAGCAACTTAATAAAACCAGAATATAAAAGATTTCGTCGAAAAGAAACAACTGTACTTTAAACATTTTTTTTTTAATAAGTGATAAGTTTTTTGCGGAAAAGAGAGAAAATAATTTCTGTATAATGCAAATTTTGTTATTTTGTTATTTAATTTGCTTTTCTTCGTGTACATAATAACGATGTAAAGTAATGTATGTAATTAATGCGTGTAGTAAATATCAGATGTAAACATTTAATTTATAAGTCACCTATTTTTAATTAAATCACAGTGAATTTTTTTTTATAGCTTTTATCTAGGATTTATCATATCTTTTACCTGGGGTCGTGCTACATTATATCACACTTTCCACAGCAACAGATGGTTCGTTGAGTCCTCGCGACCAGCCTGCAACTCAGCGGGTGCTTGAGGTCCGCGGAAGTCCTCATAACCATCTCCGCCGGATATCACCAGGAGTTTGTTGCCGCGATTGATGTTGTTCTGCTGCGTTTTATTCGACTTCAATGAATAACGATTCACCTTCGGGCGAGGATCCGGTTTCGAGGGATTTGGTGTTTCCACGCAGGTGAGAAAACGCACGTGTCCTGTGTGTCCGTGAGGAATTCCTGTGCAGAACATTTTATTCTTTGGTAAAGATTTTAAAACGTATTTACATTTTATTGATTATACAGAGAGATAGCGTGTTTTTATTATTCAATTCATTCACCGAATTTCTAAGATCTCTGATAGTGTCGATTTATTTGGCATATATCAAAATGCAAATATACTACTATACTATGCAAATATACTATGTATAAGTATTAATAATTTGTCTGAAAAATTGTATATATAAAATATGCAATATAATAAATTCTAAAAATAATTAAAACACACACACACACACACACAGACACACATGTATATTTATGGATATATATACGTTGTACGTATTTTATCGTGATGAAAAAAAAACACGACATTGATCGATCGCTTCTGTATCCTTCCACGTGGATGGAGATCGCGCGAGATTTGGGGTGTCGGCCAGCTTTCTAATTATATCACGAGGCAATAATAACGACGACATAGGCGATAGAATATGACGTCAATACGCACCAGTCACGATCGGCGGCTGCGACATCCTCTGAGTAGATGGCTTTATATGGGGAATTGGCACGGTGAGCAGCACGCCGGCGCTCGTGCCGATCCAAAGCAATTCGTTGCAAGCCAATAGTGCGGTGACCCTGAGACACGCAGCCTTGTGCTGCCGAATTATGTCATCGCAACCTGCAACAAGTTTAAAGCTTCCGTTAAAATAAGTGTCGAATCTTGTCTCTCGATAGAGACTCATTTCTTATCAATCGGTTCAAGTACAGACGCGATTCAACAAGTTTGAAAGATAAATAAGTAATCTATTTATATTTTAATATTTAATATAGTGTTTTAAATTAACTTAATATTTATCATTTATAATTCTTAGTCTTAATACTTAGAAAAGGCAATTTTAAACCAATAAAAAGTTTATAAAAATCTTAAATCTGAGATCTATATTTTAAGCTATTCTTTTTTTTAACTGCGTTTTTAAATTTTTCTACTAATTTAACTAAAATTCCAATTATTCAAGATTTGAGACTTACTGGCAAGCATTTTGGTAACAGCTGGCGCGATGTTGATATCGGTTAGGCACTCATATGTACTGGAATGGAAAAGCCTCAGCACAGCGCTATTGTGTAAGGAAATCCAAACGCCTAAACCCCCAGAGTTCGCCATGCAGGAAACCGCGCGGCTCGTGTCACTGCTCACGGTAAATGTGTGCTCGATATCCAGAGAATGGGTATTCAGAACTTTAACGCTGCTGTGACACCCGCACCAAAGTTTCCCGGAGACAGACAACATTTTGGTCACCGGTGACGCTACTGTCCCGACGGACACCGTCGTTGGATCCGGAGTATTCCAGCCACCGGCTGTAAGAAAAAAAAGAAAAGAAGAAGAGTAAAACAAAGCAGAGTAGAATTTAATTTTCGCATTTATATTACTCTGTTATTATAATTATGAAAAAGATTGTCAAAAATCGACACGTACAGTGGTCCCGAACGTAAACGGTGATATCTCCGTTAGCAAGAGAGACAAACACCTTGTTATCCAAGTATCTGAAATCACGAAGCAATATCATAATAATACAACACAAAAAAATAAATATTTCCAATTTTTTTATAGTAATAGACACAAAATTATTTACATGATGCAGTGCACACTGCTGCCGTGCTGTATCTTCACTTTGTTCTTTTTGATCCGAATGTTGTCGTTGCAGTTGTATACATGAATGCAGCCATCCTCGGTTCCTAGCCACATCGTGGGCTGATTCGCATCTTCCTCCGTGGTAGTATTGTCGATACTCGATACGTCGCCGCT
The DNA here is from genome assembly GCA_021460005.1 of Tetramorium alpestre. Lineage (NCBI taxonomy): Eukaryota > Metazoa > Arthropoda > Insecta > Hymenoptera > Formicidae > Tetramorium > Tetramorium alpestre. The sequence continues at coordinate 1,522,348 of JAJVSH010000018.1, read as the reverse complement.
CAATGTTACGCTGCTCGTGTCTGCGCATGGAATGTCGTCCGAGTCCGAGTCGTCGGAGCTCGAGCTACTGCAAAATGCACGAGCAAAGATAAATATTAAACAGAATCAACATTAAACAAAATATGATGTATGGCAATCTTTTATTTAAATTCTACGATTATCTGATTTTAAAGAAATTTTATGATCATTAACATTATTTCAATTTAATAATTAATTAATATTCAATTTTAATTAATATATTGAAATATAAATGTAAATACAAAATATATTATCGGGTAAATCAACATTCCGGATATTTACGTTTAACCCAATGAGGAATAATGTGGCCATTATTAATATTCACTATTATCAATAAATCATACCTAATTATAAACTGCTTAATATTGCCAAGTTTCGGATATCATTATTTACGCGTCAGTCGCTAGAAGTTGCGGAAGAAATATTACCTGTCTAACTGTATGTTACCACCGCTGGCATCCACGTCTTGCACCGATATACTTATACCACTCTTGCTGTTAACGAACGGACTGTTGTTCGACGTGCACGAGTTTGAGCTGAAAAAACAAATCATTTTTAATAAATTTAAACATTCCTCCACTTTGTTAGCTGTTTAATTATCTTTATATCTTGTAAATATTGTAATTAATGTCAAATTTCTTTACGCATCTGCCAGCGTCGATCTTACCCAGGCGTGCACGCGGGTATGCCAGCAACGCAGAGAATCCTAGCGTTGCAGACTCCGTTGCACGACGTTACTTGCGGTGGTTCTGGGCTCAGACTCAGCACGCACACTTGACCGACGTATCCGTCGCTGTTACAGACCCAGACATCCTTCGATCCCTGCCCATTCGCCAACGTTGGGGCCGCGCAAGTGAACTGAAGACCCGCCCGCGTTTTTCTGATAGGGAGAGGCCCCACGAATTCAGGACACGGTCTCCTGTCAGCCGATAGTGCTGTACACAAAATGGAAAAGTATTTGAATTTTTTTTCGAGTTTACTTTTAATTTAAAAAAATTAAGGATATTTAATAGATTAAAAAATTAAAGGTTTATATATCTTATACAAATATCTATGCTCTTTAACTTTTTTTTACAAATTATAAAAGATTTGGAATTTGATTTGATGTATATATTAGTTCGATAAAGATTTTATTAAATAAAAAGTCATGTTTATTTCTGGATCGTAATTTAATTTTCACACATCTCTTCATACCTTTATTCACTCAATCCTTCGTTTACAATTTAATTTATATTGCAGATATTGCTTTATGTGTGAAAGTTCAAAAAAGGTGGCTATGATTAATTGAATTATTTATTTATTTGTAAAATATTCGGTATATCGATTGTACTGCTCTATCGAATAATAAATGAAAGAATAAATGAAATTATTTTTAGAATGTATATATTTAGAATTAATATCAAAATATCATGATTGCTTTTTCAACGTGGAACACTCGACATGAAAGAGTAATATTACTCACCAAGCTTCTGTTTGGCTTCATTAAAACTCTCCTCCCAACTTGCACGCTTGTCAGGCTTCGCGAACATGACGGATATATTCTCGATCCCGGCTCTGCAAACAAAGTACTCAGGTGTAATGTGAGTCACGTTGCAACTGCGATCGAATCATCATGATTTAGGAATCCAATATTTAGCACATGTGGCGGAAACGTGATCGAAAACGATCCTCTGAAAACGATCAAAGGATATCACGATATTAATTTTGCAAAATTAGATAAAGCTCTTTTCCATTAATATCTCGCATCAAATTAAATTTACTAGTTGCCATCGCAATTTCTTAATTCCCTTGTAAATATAAATTATATACAATAATAAAGACATAAACTTGTATAATTTTCAATTCATGTACTCTATAATAAGAATTTACTATGTATTGTAAAAATTGTACTTTTGCTTCATCCTGATATATGCAACAAATAAAATCAAACGGACGCAATATTAATATATTTTATCATTTCATTGATCCTCTAAGCTCTTCATTATACATATATTTATTTATCTTGCTTAATTTCCGAGAAGCACGCTTACTGAGTATTCAGTGTAAGTTCCAAGCAAGCCAACTGCGAATGCGCTGCGTTTCTCTCCGCCAATTGCCGTTGGGCCTGACTCAGCATATCCTTGATAAGATCTTCCAACTGCTGCTTGGCACCATGCAAAGTCGCGGCGAGCTCCTGCAGCTGAGTCAACTTCGTGCAGTCTTCTCGAAGATAGTCCACTTCGCGCACCATTCGTCTTAAATTCTCGTCTTTGGCTGGAAACGGTATTGAGATAATCTCTCAGCTTCCAATGATGAATAATATATTAAATCGATGTTTTTACGATACCTTTCATCACTTCGAGATCATCCAATGAGATCCGCATCAGCATTTTGTACTTGTTTGCGTCAAGCAGACCGACCAGGCTGTTCGGACACGTGCTTCTGTAAATTTTCATCTTTTCTGAACTTTTACTGTTGCAATTATTTTCTATTAAAAACTATTTTATCTAACGTTTATCTATAAAAACATGAAAAATTACGTAACATATAAATAATTTATATTAAAGTTCTAAAAAATGCTATGCTCTATATAAAGCAATGCAATGAGACTTCCCTTATTATTTAGACAATATAATTAGTACTTTTATATTAGTTTTAACTTGTATTACGCTTTAAAATAATTACATGCATATAAACATTATTTTAAGTTTTAATTAAATGTTTGATAATGCAACAATATTCCTACGTTTTTATATTGTATTACATTCTTTCTACTAAAACACCAAATAAAATAAACTTGATGCAATAAATAGAAAAATCCAAAAGAATATAATTTTGTCACATCTCGTTAAGTAAAATTTTATTTTTTACGTTAAAATCTTTTTTTTTCCAAATATTCTTGCTTACGTTGACGGTTTTCTTATCGTGCCGCTTCTGCGCTTGATGCTGGTGATGACGAGGAGATCGGAGAACAAAAATAAAGCTCGCTCCTTCCGTGTGCCCTGATTCGACGCTATGGTGACCAGATCGTGTCGGACGAAAGCTCTATGGGAGAGAAAGCGGACAACATGTCACACGATGAATTGGATGAATCTTTTTGTCGCGTTGTGGCCAGTTTCCGCTACAGCACGCATCATTATCGGTAATCAATACTCCGATTCCGATGGCTAAATAAGTCCAGTGGAAAAACTATGTAACGCGTGCGAGACGATTGGCACAGATTGAAAGGCATGTGAAGTGGGACGACGTTTCTGTCATGCAGTCGATAATTTATTGGAAAACGTTATTCACTACGAAACGGTCTAGCAATACGCGTTTTCTTAATTATTTACATTCCTAGTAGTTCAAGAGTGGTTATTCTAAAATATTTATATCATTATAACGCAATAATTGTTATCTTTATTTAAATACCATGGATAACGCTATTATGTAACAGCATAAACACCAATCACAATTGTTATTCTTATGACTTGACCTTATAAAAAAATTGTCTGATAATTATTATCGCTTGACCTTATAAAAAATTGATCTTAAAAAAAAATCGTTTAAATGCTTATGCTTAAGCATGTAAAACACAAAGAAAATATGAATGATGAAGTACGACCTTGGGAATGCTCCACTTGGTAAATTGAGCGATTGATTTTACAATTTGTAGTTCTTATTTAATTATTCACTCTTTTGTTTTCTCGCACTTTTCAGCAAAATTGAATTTCAACAGCCTCCGTCGACGTCGAGATGAGAAAGCGATTGGAATTATCTTCCTGTCGCGATAAATCATGCCGTACGTGCATCGATCATAAATCCGAGGATATTAGGTTGAAAAATGATCGTAAATCGCGGCCGCAACGTATCGATCGTAAATCCGCGACCGGCTATCTTCAGGAAAACAAAGCCGAATCGGGCTATTACCCGCGCTGGCGTAAAAATCGTAAACGGATATCGGCTTGCTGGTGCCGTTATTACCTGTCGTTCGTTACGATGCCGGCGAGACCCTCGACGAGGGCCTGGACTTCTCTCAGTGTGGTCTGCTGCTGTTCCCATTCGAGCGACTCCCTTTCCGTACAGTTGATCTTCACTACTAACTCGTGCACTTCCTTCTGCGCGGCCTGCAGCAGTTCGTAATCAGGATGCGTCGGGTCCGTGTGTTTTAGCAACCTCTGGATCAACAGTTCGTACCGTGGGATCTTCTGCACGGGTTTGATCAGTAGCTGGTCTAGACCCAGTTTGCCCTTGTGCTCGCGCTCCATTGTCTAATCATAACAAAGTGCGAACTACCCTGAGCTTTTTATAATTTATCTCGGGTAAATATACCGCGGGTTTTGGTAAAATTAACTTCCGCATGAAATTTAAATAGCTAAGCTAACTGTTAACTTTTCATATTAAAATCATATTAATCTCTGCCAATTGAAATCTTATCATGTAATAATATAAAGAACTTGGTTTTTAAAACAAAATCGTGTAAACTGCTTTGAAGAAGTTCTTTGAAGAAATATATACTGCATACCTTATATAATGTTATAACTCCAGTAAAACAGTACGTGAAATCCACTATTACTGTTCTATTGGGAAAACTATCCTGATTCTAAAAAAATAATTCAGCAAAACCGTCGATCTTTATATTGTATTATTCTTCTATTTTACAAGATCAACAACGATAATGCACAATGGCAATATGCTTGAGCGCGTTTTAATATTTAAAGCGGCTGATGCTTTGTACTTTCCGAGATGCAAATTGCCAAGTGTGTCGAAAATGCGCCCATGAGAATCTAAACGATAAGCAGGCGACGGTAATGCCGGCAATCAAGTAACAAGTTAATTATGTCGATAAAATTGCGAAAGGTCAGGTTTGATCGCGACGCTTTAAGAAGTGACGTGGAACGAAAAAGTTTCGTATTTAATAATAACCATCGCGTTGGAGAGAGAAAGATATATATATATATATATGTATATATATGTATACATATATAAAAAGTCGCAACGGATAGAATGTGCAGCGTACCTCGAGAAATCGTGCGAAGGCCGGCTTCGCTTGGCACGTTGTTTTTATCGCCTTCCTCGCAGACTTCCAATTGTCCAGAAACAGGGTGTATGTCTCCAGCACCACCGGCTTCGTAAACTATAAAGTGACACGAGCTCTTTATATCTTTACATGTCAGTAAAAATGTATATTGTACATAAAATGCAATTCTTTAATAAAAAAAATATTTAACACGTTTTTTTATTCCTGTATAGGTCGAGGATGGATTATGAAAATCGAACGATAAAATCATTTAAACGAATTGATATTTTCAATATTCCATTTTGATTAAATGCATTTCATTATTTCATCTAACTGCTTGAGTTGAATTATCTTGCAATGTATTTTGTTAAAAGGTTTACTTCATGAAAATGTAAGTTTGGCATATTTCTAGTTTATTTTTAAATAATCGATAAAAAACTGAAATCCGTTCGTAGTATAACCACGTTCAAATGCGGGACACGCAAATTCGTGACGAGAACCTGTTAAATCTTACTCTCTCTCTCTCTCTCTCTCTCTCTCTGTCTCTCTATTGAATAATAATGGGGTAAATTTGGAGTTAGCGCCAAGTTGGCGCTGTCAAAATTTATTCTGTCTATAATATTAATCGCGCACCGAATTCCAATACGCCAGAATTAATTCGCGGAGCGACAAAGCCGGAGCAGGAACGAATTTCGTCTGACGTTGTATCTTACTTTTTAGAAAAAAAATCCTGAAATATCACGGCATCACGAAACGAGCGCGCTGTGAAATTTATTCGTTACACGATGCACGGAAAAAATGCGAAACGCAAATAAATGTGTTTCCAAAGATAAAAGTATTCCGTGTTTATGCAAAGGGTGGTGTGGCCGCGACGTTGGTCGATTTATTAACATAGACCGAATAGAAGAACGCGCCGCGAATTAACTGTACGGCGTCTGTCGATTCTGCTGGCGTCCTGGGAATCTTAACGGCAAAGGAAAACGGATACTGTTGTGCGTGTAATTTATTACGTGTCCGACCGGAGATATTTGCGCACCTAGTAACAATGTGAACTCACCACATCGAGGAAGACGTCGCCGATCGTCTGCCTGAGTTCCCAGGTGTCCAGTCGCCTACGCAATTCCTCCAAGAATACCTCGTGATGACTGAGAAGCGCCGGGATCTGAAATGCACGATTATTTCCCTTCGACAACTTTATCTTTGATTGATCGACGCACAATCAAATAATACTTTACACGAGGATTCACGTTCGGAAATTTAAGAATCGATTAAAATACGATGCACCCCGAGTCTAACAAGTAGAAGACTAACTCTTATGTCTAAGTTAATATACTTTCAACTTTATTATGTTTGATTATTATATGTATATTTTTGCAAAAAAATATATATATGATTTATATAAAAAAATAAAAGAAATGTAATCTCAGAACTCATTGTCAGTTTTGAGTATGCTGCTATTAAATTTTATAATTTTGTTGCATTTTTTATCTTCGATAAAAATATCATATAATATAATGCACTCTTTAGATCCTAATTATTATTTTAATAACGCTTACGTATATTCTAGTATACATTAATTATATAAATGTCATTAATATTCAATGAATTAAATTAAATTACTTCAATTAAATGTCAATTATAATGAACTATTAATGATTTCCGCTATATTTTTCGAAATAATTCATCAATAATTAATATACATTCGCTAATTGATCACGTTTCTAAATAAATTTTAAAAATTGGACCGAACGTTCATGGTGTTCGTTATTTGAGCGAGATCGATCAACTTCGCGGTTAGATCTTCGCGGTCTTAAATCTTCCGTCGGTCGGAAGATCGTAAAGCCCTCCTCCGCCTATATACAACTTGACGCGGCATTTAAAATATAACCCCGTGAAGAGAGAGGAGTTTCTCGGTTCCGCGGAACTTCCCGGATGTTGAATTACAGCTCGCCGACGAGGCATGGATTTATGCGCATGAAATAAGTGCGACGTACACACTTTTGACGATACGAAAATACGAAAATAATCCCATTTATATATCTATATCACGCCTACCTGATAAAATATCTCGTCGACTGTTGCACCATCCACCAGACCGGCATTTTCGGGGCTCTTCAGGGGCTGTAGGTATTTCTGAAACATATCAGAGAACCCAATCACATTGTATTCGTGATACTTTTCCCAAATGTAATTTTATAGCTAATTTTTATCAAGACTAAAAATATGAAGAGAAAATATATATATAGAGAGAGAGAGAATCCGCTATTAAGCCTTTTGCAATCAATAGTATACTGTTACTTTTAAACAAGCAAAGGAATTTGTGTATTAAATTGTCTGCGATCATTCGCAAATGGAAAAGAATTTCCAATAATAATTTTCATTTAGCTTTACCATTACTTAAGCTTAAGAAGATCTGCATTATATCAGAAAGTGCTTGCACGCTCATTCTCAACGGACCTTCGGACTCAATTCCGTGTCCTTCGAGCTGAAGGAGACGGCGTGAGCTTTAAACGTTAGAATTTCAATGCCGTCAGTCGAGAAATGAATTCAATTCAATTAACGCCAACGCGCTGATACCGTAATCGACCGAGAGCAAAAAATATACCCCGCGGTTTATTTGTACACTCTTGATAGTTCCCTTCCTATTTTCTAGATCGCGCCGGTAACGTGAAAAATGATGGGGCCCCCCCTTCGTCGGTTCCAAGGACACTGTTAAATAATCAGTAAACGTGCCGACAACGGTTCCCGTTGTGCGGTACAGCCGCGTTGTTTATAAAATATGACAATCAAGCTGGCCGTACGCGCCGTTACGGTGACGCTTAAATTCCGCGGGCGTAACGCGCCGGTTAAAAATCGCCTCGGCTGAACCTCGAAGAAACCAGCACGCCCTATTTTGGAGGTGTAAACAGTACAACGCGTTCTGAGTTTAATCTTATGCATTCGAATGTGACCAGATGACCCAGTGTGTGATAGGAATCTATAATTATTTTACATATATTCTATCCGCGCGCGCGTGATATCTATTTTTTGATTAAGAATATACGCTCCTGTAATCAAACTTCATTAAATTTAATCCTTTTAGAGATAAAGTAATTTGTTCAACATTATTATGGTATATGTTTCTCTTTTTAATTCTAGTAAAATTTCTTAGAAATATATTTTTTTTATTAAGCTATTAAAGAATAAAATAAAGAAAATATTTTTTAAAGAATTTTAAAAGTTTAAAAACCTTTAAAATATACATACATAGCATAAATGTTTCCTTACTTATTTAAAAGTATTGCAAAACATGTTGTTCAACTTCGTTAAATGTTTATGTTGAGGAACTACATTTTGAAAGGTTACAAATCTGTAACATTATCAATTTACAGCGATTACTGATAATAGGCAACTCGAGAAGTATCCTCAAATGAATCGTCCGATAAAGTAGCATTAATTTTCCAACAGTATCGTTGCACGCATTAACGTAATTATTTGATTCAATAATTATATAGCGCTGCGAAACGGCAATGCAATTAGTGTGGCGTATAAATCGCGTAATTAGTTAAAACAAAGATCGGTCTCATCATCAATTCTGCAGCCAATGATTGTTTGTCCAGATAGCTTTTATTAAAGCGCCGACTGCAGTCTGCGCAATTGTACAGAGCACGTTGCACGTTAATGTGACTTGCATCTCACACGTGTTCGAAGATCCAGCGCATTTCCGGTCACGAGCGACTCATGCATGTGCTTGAAAAAGTTTTCCATGAATTTCAATTAATTCGATAAAAAGAAGGAAGAAAAATTAGAAAAAAACTTTTGATGAAATTTTGATGAAATTGCATGATGTTACAATTTAAACATTTTGTATATTACACAATCATATAAAGAAGAATAAAGAAATATATAAATATTTACACATACAAAATTTTTATATTAATTAAAAGTTTCGTGTCGCAAGATTTTGTTTTCGCAATTACTTATTCTTAGTTTCTTTTTCATACATTTGAACGCGCAAAATGCAAATAATTTGAAAAATCGTAAAAGCAGCGATGTTTTCATGATAAAATATTTTTAATGCCGAAGTAGCTTTTAATTTTAGCGAAGTTGAAATTCAGGAGTAAAAGAGATGGCAAACAGCGGCTGAACGCAAACTGGAATTGTTTGTACGCGGACTATCCACATATTATACGTCGGAAATCGGATTTAGAGTAAAAGAGCACTATTATTATTTCGCGATACCTTGACATGAGTATTTACAAAGTCGCCTTGTCGCAACTCATTGAGTAATCAATTTCACGAAGCGCCCTTCGGCGGATATTAGATGCATTGTGCCATTAAACAAAATATTCGTCCAAGGACGCAAGCGTACGCTGAAAATCAGATTACAAGTAAAACGCGACCTTGCGTGGGGTAGATCCGCCGCCTGTTGCATTTAATGCGCCGTGCACAGCTAACGATTGCTTCATGTTGCAAATGTTCGTATTTCAAACGTAAAAATATACAATGTTTCCCACTTATCACTGGCATTATATTTTTTAATTACGTGCAAATTATTAATTTTTTACGATTACAACGAATTAAATTAGTTATATTCTCTTTCAAGATTCTGTAAAACAGCGGTCCATCATAAAATTTTCACGTAAAATTGTTATTTCAGACTTTAATTATGTTATATCCTTAAATTAATCAATTAAATACATATGTCTTTTTATTAAATTGTCTATTTATTAAATTTTCTGTAATAAATTTCCTTGATAAGTTATAAATTCGTTCCATTATAAAAAAATTGAGAAACATTGATTTAAACAATGATTTTCATTATCAAAATCACTATTATAATGTAAAATTTATTATTACAGTGACACTAATCGTTTTCAGTAACGATTTCTTGGAAATAAGGACAACGATAAGTGTTTAATCCCGAATAGGTCTTTTGTAACATTATGCAAGCACACAAACCAACTGATCTCCGTAACTATTCGACACGGTCTGGTATTCAAACCTATTTCCGGTGTTTGAACGAAAAGCGATTATGAAGTCGGGAGTGGAAATTTAATGAAAACAACAGGCCAGAGAGACGGCATTCTCTCTCTCTCTCTCTCTCTCTCTCTCTCTCTCTCTCTCTCTCTCTCTCAAGTCAAACGAGCAGCTCGCTGGAGCGAAGGTGTTGTTCAATCGGTGCGAATAAACGAGCGGGGGTGTTTGTTTACAAGACGCAAGGACGAATCGCAAATTCCGACGTACGTCGGTGCAACGGTTTCTTCCGACGTCGCGACTCGAGGGATCGATCAATGTAACCCTTTTGATCACCTTAGTCCGGAATATTTCTTTAGAAGAAATTTTATTCATTTATTTTTAGTCTTTTTCTTCTTAGTGAAGGTTTTAGTTGTTGAGAAAGTTCTTGAAGATTATACGCTCATTAGCAAAGATTTAAAGAATATTAAAAATATCAAATTCCAAGGAGAGACGTGCAGCTGGTCAACAAAAATGTGCTGCAAGGAATCAGGAAAAAATTTTACAATTTTTTTCAATTACAAGTTAATTGTAATTAAATATAAAAAATATCTTTTTAGAATATTTATTTCTCTTCTAGATAAGTCCATTATATAAAGAATCAATCTCTTTGCGGAGCTATTGTAAAATGAATTAATAAATGTACTTACATTGACTAGTATTTGTAGCGCCTCCACATAGGAGCGTTCGGTATCGTAAAGCTCCACAACCACGTGTGTCCTCGTGTCCTGCAATGCAGAAAAGACAATCAGAAAAGATGAGTATTCATTGAGTGGCATTATGAGAGAAGGAAACGTTTGACCGAGATGAAAGCGAGGGAGGCGGCCGAGCACAGCTGTCACAGCTCGATTATTGCATCGTCTCGTGATGAAGATCGCACGTGTGCTTATGAAAGATGTACACGTGCGATGCTTCACGTGCGTATGTACGAGGCGTTTGATTATGGCGTCTGATTATGCAACATGGACAACGAGCCGCAAGGTGTTGGGACGCGCGTCGACATCAAGATGCTGATGAAGTACTTTAACCCTGGATGACTAATATGCGGCATAATGGACGCGCTATCAATTCATCTCAAAAACCTTCATCGAAACGTTTTTTATCTTCACAATTATAAAATCTTCTCTTTCTAGCGGCTTTACGTATCTCTTTCCGTGTTTCTTACATTTCATTTCTTTGATTTAAAGACAAATGCAACAACACATTTTGTATACATTATGAATAAAAGAAAAAGAATTCATTACAATAAAAAAAAAGATATCTGACCTATCTGACTTTTAAATGCGATACTTGATTATTTTAAAAGTACTTTTGTAGCATAGCGCGCGAAAAGTTTATCCAGCGCTTACTCAAGGTGCTCGGAATGTTTTTTCATTCAGAATTAGCTGTGCCTAGTCTATAAACATCAAAAACAAGAACTACCCACGCGCTCGGAGGTGACGCGTTCGTTATTCTCGCTGTCCACCGACGGCTGACTGACGAGCTTGCGATCAGCGTCCATTGTCATCCACGTAGGCCACCTGTACTGAGATTTCGTGAGCATTGACGCCCTCCACTCGCATAGTAATCCGTGCGAAGGCGCGGATAGAGCGTAGTTTCGCAATCTCCCGAAACCGATGCGAACTGCGAAGCGCGCCCGACTGTAGAATATGCACTCGCGTCTCGCGCGTTTCCGGTCCCCTCACTTTAATCTATTCCGCTTGGCGGAAACGGGGTGAAACCAAAGTAGAGCTCTTAAGCTTCCGCACGTAAAAGCTGCTCTCAAACGTTTTATTCTTGGACTCTTCCCATGAGCTTCAAGTCGATCGCGCCCAAATACTTCTCGACTCGGTAAGCTGCATCGATGAAGCAGCAATTAGTACAATTTGCGTCTTTGTTCTTCAAATTTTATGATTCTCTCGTAAATTTTATATAAAATACAATATAAATTTTAATTTCTTATTCTTAATGTAATTTCCCAGAAAACTACTATCGTAAAAAGAGAAGTTTGCACTCCAAACAAATAGCGATCATCATGAGTGATTAATATTTCATTGTTTACTGCATATTTCTATGTTCCTCTAGTCATATTTTTACTTCCTCTTCAGCGTGATAATTAATAACTTCCGCGAAATTTCCACAATGAAAAGTTTCCAAGAAACCAGTGCAAAAATTCAAATAAATAGTAAAGACAGAGCTATATGTATTCTCAACCTGTATCGATCGCCATAATACTCTGAAAATTTTTTCGCGAGTATCATTCTTTCATTTTTAATACAGAAATTGCCAAGTAAAAAATGTTTCCAACAATATAATTTTCCAGGGAAAATCCATATTAAAAGAGAGAAGAACGATGGTACACTTTGAGTTTGAACATGAATCACCGCGAACGATCGGTACGGCGTAAGTTGCGCAAGTTTCGATTCGAAGTAAATGGAAAGGGAGATCGACCGATCCATCGACGCTCGGTACGTGCGTCGTATCTGAAACCGGCGCGCTCGGGTCGGAGAGAGGAAAAAAAGCCGTGTCTCTCGGCGTGTCTGCACGCCTACTCTCGACACGCTCGGACAGCGCCTCTTTAAAAGCTCGTGGGAATTTGCATGCGGAGCTTTCGCGCCTTCGAACGATCGCGCGTCGAACGCGTCATGTACGAACGAACCGACCGGTCGCCTGTTATATTTAGCACCGTGACTAAAGATCCCCCCTTACACGTCCCTCGCTTCGTCCTATGGAGCTTACAAGCTCATCCGCGGCGCTCTTTCCATCCCTCTCCCTTTTTCACGCTCCGGTCTTTCTTCGTTCCATGGGGTCGCGCCCGGTTACAGAATCGATAGTGACCCCTTGATCCCGTTGTACGAGCATAATGATCCGTTGCGCGATCGCTTAATTACGCGCGTTTCCCGTCGCTAATTAGTCGCGGAGTTATATCACAAACGCTCGGCGTCCATCCTTGTACCTAAGTAGCCTTCACCTTGATATCAAGGAGCTGAAAGTACGTAATTAAGATTTTTCAACGGGAAAGCTACATGTAAGCTCTCTACGAGAAACATATGCTCCTTCTTCCACACACATATTTATATTACTTATTAATATTTGAAAAATAAAGAGATCTTGCGCGTTCATATTCCATTATTTCCTGTAAAAAAGAAAACGTATTATCTAATAGCGCAATTGACAGTCGCAATTGATTCTATTACGTGACTGTAATTCTATTATATAAGTTGATATTCTATTATGCAAGCACTTAGTTTTATGCTATTATGTGTACGGAAGACGAATATGCCAGGCAGAAGTTTGTTAATCAACTCTTTTGCGACAATTACGCGCTATGGAATCTGACAGATTACAGTTTTGCAAAGTTATGCTTTCTAATTGGAACAAATTACGTGCAATCCCGCTCATAATCATTATTAAAGGGATGAATTGTGTGTGCACTATAGACTACCTGTTTGTCTCGTTATGGCGTTATTACGCGGAAGATTTGTCAGCTTTTATGAAACAGCACGTAACTTTAAATAGATTTAAGAGATAGATCCATCGACGGGACAGAAATCATTGTGATTTATTTGCCGAGTTGACAAGGTCAGGAAGAGATATTCTCGTGACGTGGTCATGATATCGAGAAGAGGAAACACACATTTCCTAATACTGGAATATTGAAGAAGAGAAATCATGACAATCCTTAGATGTGTCGTTTTAGCGACTCTTTGATCAGACTTGCGCGAAAATAAATTCTTATTTTCAGAAAAATATATAATAACGTAAAGAAATAAATATCACTGGAGCAGCGCAAGAAATCTTGATATAAAACACAAAATATAAAAGCAAAATGTCTTGAGATGCGTGAAACATTGAATTAAGCTTGTCTGACAAAGGAACCGGAGCTGATTTTCGAGCGTAGCTTTCCAGTGGCACAAAGTGATCGACATTATTCGATTAGCTCGTAGATACGCGCACGGAATAATTAAGGGTTTCTCTCAGCCAGGCTCAACAACTGTAGAAAAAAATCATTATATTGCACAATGGGTCTTTTCACAATAATAATAATATATTTTAATGATAATATTTCCTACAATTACCTATCATTTTTTTTATAATTACTAAATTAAATAGAAAATGTAATGAAAAAGAATTATCTATCATTTTTTGATAGGAAAGAATATAAAAATTTTAAATCTAGTTAAGAGTGTAATTATGTTACAAGCCATTAAAAATTTAAAAAGTTTTACAAATTAAATTTTTACGGTGAAAATGCAAGTCTTATTCTATTTTTAAAATTATAAATAAATTTTATTGCAGAGTAAAGTATTAATTTCGTATAATAACAGTATCGGGAAAAGATCGAAATATGTTTCTTAAGTTGAAGAAATTTGATGAAAAATAAAAATTGTACGGTAGGACAATCGATCGCTCAATATAATGGAGCTCATTAAACGTGTCGGATCGCTAAGAGCCCGCCGCGCTTAAACGCGTTGAAAAACGCTCGTGTACTTACGAGTATTCGTCCATACGCCTTCGTGTCACCCTAGAATGCCACGCGATCGCAAGTAAACACTTTCAACGTGAGTTTGCACGACGACGAGGCTCGAATGAAATTACAACCTGTTACACACGACGGAGGCGTCGCGACGCGACTGTAATTGCGCCCGTTTGCTCTACTTCAATTCTCGCCGACAGAGAAAGGAGAGAGAGAAAGCGAGAGAGAGAATGAAAAAGGAGCGGTATCTAGACTTTGTTTGACAATAGTAGCTTGTGTGTACACAACTAGATACGGTTATTTCAACCTAACGAAACAAACGGATGGCACGAGATGATATAACGCCGCACAAGCAAATCGAAGGATGATATAACGCAAGGCGATTACATCGAGGATATCTATCCGAACGGGGTAATCATCGCTTCTGTTCCCGAGTAACAATAGACGCATTGTCGGATTCTAACAAACGCGCGAGATCCACGTTATTTCCTCTTCCCGCCGAATTCTTCCTCGCATATAAAATGCCGGGGAACTTTGCGATGTTTTCAGAGTGCTCTTATTTACGAAAGGATTGATTATTTAATGCGGGAGGAGAGTATTATTTAACTTCAATTTGCCCTAGTGCTCCGTTGCGTAATGTTATAGCAAGCTGCACCTGACAGGAGTGCTGTTTTATCGTCAAAAATAAACTGTACGGTATCTATAATTAATTTTTATCGTTAAGCCAAATCGTTTATTTTCACAACTTTCGAGCATGCCGATGGAAATGCTATCCCCTGTAATCCCATCATGTTGCACGATATAAATGCGCGCGAGGTAAAGGTCACACGCCGAAACATTTCGCGTGAGGTACTGTTGCAAAAATGTTTTCTAAATAAATCATTCTCAATTCTTTCCCCAATTAAATAATACATCCAATCCCAATTACTCACGAAATTTGGGATCAACATCGAAAGCGTGCTCTCCGGTGGGCAAAAGCGGTGTTTTCGCGCGCAGAACGAGACACTCGCGACGATCGGTCCCGCGCTATCTGCCAACTACTACCTGTCGCAGCATCACATCGTACAGATTATTATTATCGATTTATCGGAATTCGGAATTTGATATCGAGATAAGAGAGAAAAAAAATAGTCCGGAGAACTGCGAGAACGATATCGCGATATATTTTTTTTTCACTCGCACATGCGATCCGCCGAATGCACGAATATTCGAGAGCGATCGCGGTGAGACGCGGCGATTTCCGCGCGCTGTCCGCCGCAGCGTTTCCGCGACGAGCAACAGTTAGACGCGGCGCTACGCCTGAAACTGGCGACCCGTCGCACAGCTACCAGGAAGCTGATCGATGCCCAAGAGAATAGCGGCGGTGGAGAGGACGGAAGCCGGGCGTCAGGACGCCGGCGCGTACTTTTCACGTGGATTTACACGCGCTCCGCCGTATCCTGACGCTGTGTCACCGTTCTACTCCTTCTACGACCTTGTCCTACGAGGAGACGAGACGCGACCTTGTGTCGAGGCGCCGGGTTAACCCTTTCGAGCCTCGTTACTGTGCAACAGGTCCTTAGCATCGGACAAATTTCGGCGGAGATCGAGATTTCCGAAATTAATCAGTTTTCTATTGTTGCGTGCAACGGAGAGATTAGATAGACCCTTGATAGGCCATCGCAATATTTCCAGTCGAATATATTTAATCTCTATTACATAAATACGTTAAAGTAGCTACATTACAGCCTGAACTGATCTACTTTATTAAATTGTTATTTATTTATAATTCTCTTATCGGTATCTATTTCTCAGAATCAGGGATTGAGCGATTCCCAAAATACATTTTCCTGTCGTGAAAAAGTGCGAGAAGATCTCGCCATGAAACTTCTTTTTGGAGTCCATGTATAATTGAGATGAGCTATGAATAAATTTCATGAATTGCTTGATTTATTTTCAGTGGCTTATTCATCTTTCAGGAAAATTGTAAATAGACTTTGCTAGTTACTGTAAATGGGAACGGCAAAACTAAATAAGGCAAAACTTTGGGGAATATGTGCATTTTGCCCCGCGCTTGAAATTAAAGCTTAACTTAGCGAAACCACTTAACGTCGGTGCGGACGATCGTCGGCCGCATTTAAATTTAAGTCGTCTGTTCGCCGGCAGACGCGTTTCGATTTTACGACGATGTTCGACCGGGACTACGGGCTCTCGAGTCGTTCGCGCGTAACCGTACATTTTGTTCTTTCAAATAACAGATCTAATTCATAGCCGCGCGGCATTCTGGCCCGTAAACTCGCTCCGAGGCGCGCTCGCTCGCACGCTCGCGACCGCGCGAGTGCACGTCCCCGCGCCGCGGCCATGCCTGGACTCACGCCCGAATAAACTCGTCCACGTGAGGATTCCGTTAAAGAAGTTGAACGTACGATTTATGCAAGCCGAGCGTGCGAGAACAATGACCGGCTGGCTACGCCGCGCCGCGTTTCACGGAGGCGCGCGGCTTTTGTGTTTATCGGTGGCGGACGAGCGGGAGCGATCGGGATATGTCCGCGAAGCGAATTCAAATACACCGTAATAAACAGACGTCTATTAAGGCGGCGCTCTCCTTCTTACTCGACAGCGAGAATTAATTTCCGCCACTCGCGTTCTCAATCTCCGGAAGCGGCGCAACCGTTGCTGTTAACAATATGACGTCGATGACGCGTTACGATAGGACGCAATACGGAGCAGGGAGAAGGAAGACCTTTCCAATGCAGATATTTTTTCGACTTTCCAGCGGTCATGAAATACGAATGTTAAATTAGTAAAATAGTAAAGGCCAGTGTTCTGAATAAATGCAATCATCTGTAAACTTCTCCGCTTTTTTGTTAAAGGTCACAGAGATCTCATTAAACCTTAGAATTTTATGTTATCGAAAGGTCATTACAATTTTGGTACATTTGTTTGAAGAAACTTTCACTTTTTACTTTTCGCTTCCTGCGGCAGAATTATGTAAATTGTGTTTGAAAAACTCATGGATAATGCATTTCCATATTAACCTTCCGAGGCCCATATTTCCTTTTTCAGTACGCTCTGGTAATCAGTATTTTCACATTTTAATTTATCTATTTTTAATTACAAGTAAACTAAAATTTTCAGTTTTTTACTGAAAATATCTAAATATATGTATAAAAAAATAAACTTATAATACAAAAATAACAGACTAAATTTGCATTTGGCTAGCCCCACCGCCCAGAGTGGCCTCAGAGTTAATACATATATTGTTGTATTAAAGATAATTTAATAATTAAATAATGATAAAAATACAAAAAAAACAGCACATAATACTTAATTTGCCTATCTTAGCTTTCCACGATTTCTCAGAAAAGACATTATGAGGGATTTTTTGATACTACGATATATAAGGAGATCAAATAAAAAAATCGCAACGGGGTGACGTGGTTTAGATCAAAGATCCATGAGTATCATCGAGATGGACAACACTCCGGCGATTTTTCTTAACGGCGCGCGGCGCACGGAATGCGCTCGTGATTGCGGTTTGGCATACACACACTCTCTGGATTATTCTATCACATTTTTGTCTTGTAACGTCCTGCAGCCTATATTTATTTCGACGATGCTTGTTTAGTCTGCGCCCAGGCTTGCGGCGGGCATCGAAACGCTGTTACTTTTGGCGGCGCATTTAGCGAGTTTATCACGCCGCTGCAAAATGCAACGCATTACGCATTGTTCTCACCGTGTGCAAATTCTGTGCGCGAATTATTGGCTCGTGAACTCATGTAGAAATATTTTAATTTAATTTTCCACGGAAATCGACCGTTCTATATAAGAGAAATATTGATCAAATATTTTTCAATTCTATTTCAGAAATTTCAGAGAAAGAAGAAAAAAGAGAAGAAAAAAAATTGTATAATATATTCTAAAAGGAATAAAAATCTTTAAAAAAGCGAAAAGCTTCTAAGTATTAGATTTATTGTTAGCAAATAATGCCTTCGCTTTCGAATGCATTATTTTTCCAGTTATAATATATACATGAAAGTGCTATCAATATAAAATATTGCGCAGACGTGTATGTAAACAAGTAGGTTTGTGCTCGTAGCACGATAATAAAGTTACGCACATTTATGGGTTGAACAGAGGCACGAACGACGCGAAAATGCATTTCTGTTTACTCACAACGGGAAGAAGTGCATTGCGCACGATCTTAAGGTCGATCCGATCAAATTAAATATCGCGCAACGGCGAGTGCCCGCGCTTGCGAAACTACAGGCATCAGCCGGCCAAGTGGTTTATACCATCGTGTAAGTTAAATATTTAAATATTTCCCAGTAACGTGCCCCGCAGCGAATGGTGCAACTACTTCGTGCCCGCGCGCGCGCGCGCTGCACTCGTCGGTTTATTCATAGATTATCCGGCAACATCCTGGCCTGCCACGCGGCCCCGCATATAGATGCATCACGCCGCAGTTTCACGATCATTCTTCGATCCGATCGAAATGTCGCGAGATATTGTGAAAGCAACGCGTCGCTGATTTATGGTGTTTATTATTTCTGTTTGCGTTTCGAACAATCGATCCAAATCAAATTTTCTAATAATTTTGGAATTGAAAATACTTTTCTCAGTCGTAATCCCAAGAAGATTTATCATAAAATGTGTAATAATAAAATAATATTATACCAAACACAAAATAATATTATTTAGAAATAATACAGTTTCTTTTTACCAATATTTATCAAATTATTATGAGAAATATATATAAAGTACATCTTGTGATAAAAGGAGCAGTGTTAAATCTGAAGAATTAATATAAAGATATCAAGCAGAAGTGAAAACGTTTTTACATTGTTTTGATGTTAAAGGGAATCCTATTGAGTTTGTTCGAGTCTTGGAAATTGCTGCAACGATATCGAACGTAAACGCGTTTAATATCGCGCGTGCACGAGATTCCTTTACGGTCTCTCCCCCGAGTGAGACTGATATACAAGCGGCGAGTAATAAAAGTCGGTACCTACCGATACCACCCACGTGCCTAGTCGCGTCCGCACCTCTTAACAGTCAATGGAACCACGATTACGCTATTGTTCGAAAGTTTATGGCCGGCCGACGGGCCTTTCATTATTCTCCGGCGTGTATCTCTCGCGCGCCGACGCGCTTTCTCGCGCGTCGAATTTCTGCCGTTGGGGCCGCAGTTTCTCTAAACTTCCACCGATAATGCTGTCGATAAAGTAACGAATTTGTACTCCCCGCACCGTGCACGCTATTCCATCACGTCTAAGGAAACTTGCTACTTCAAGAATACATCGTCGGAAACTTGGACGGAGCGCTACCGCGCTTCGAGTTTCGATATTAAATGATTAAAACGCACATCGAATATTGATCAATATAACGATTGAATAAAATAAACAAAATATAATACAAAATGTATAGTCTTACTTAGCAAGAATGTGAAATGTAAAATGTAAAAAAAAAAAATAAAAACTACGCAACATGTATATAATATAAATGTACAAATGTATAAAATTAATTTAAAATTTTTCGATAATTATATTATCTCGATAATTATATTATCTCGATAAAATCACTTTTTTTTTTCAAGAAAATTATTCATAAAGTTATCCTTTGACATTAAAAGTAATTTATTGTGAAAGTATAACTTTATGAATAATTTTATTGAAAAAAAAAGTGATTTTATCGAGACAATATAATTATCGAGAAATTCTATGAAAAATTTTAATTTTATATATAAATTTATACATTTGTGCACTTATATTACATGTTGCATACAGTTTTTATATTTTTTTTTACATTTTACATTTTACATTGTTGCTTTTATTGTAAAATTTATTAAAATATAATTTTTCTCTCAAATTAAACGAATATTTCATTTTGAATTTCAAACATATCGTTTCGTCATAATAATCTTATAAGAATACAAAAATATATATGCAGAAAAAGGGAGAGATCGGACTTTGAACAATCATAAAAATTAAAAAGGGTCTTAAAAAGGGTCTTAAAAAGTATTCAATGCGAGCTTTCGTGAGCTTTGCACGATAGATGTTTAGCATTACGTCATTCTCCGCTCGTCGGGGATTTCATGAATGGAACGCAAAATTCACGATGCCTGGGCGTAGTGACGTCAACGGTAAACATGACGTCGACGGAGGGTCTCTCGTATTCTCGCGGACGAAATAGTTCACTGCTCTTTCTCTCTCTCTCTTTCCGATGAAAACGCGACTGCGTACAGATGCACGATTGATATCTGCCGACCCGGGTCAGCGCGTATTTATTCCCATCGCGTCGCGAATGTAAAAATGTAGCTCCGATCGCGAGACTCCCGCTCATCGTGATGACTACTATAACTGGCGCACACAGAGATATCGCGCCGGTAAATGCATTCCGCTTCGCGTCATAAACAATTCTGCTTTCTCTCAGCAGACACACAGCCTTGCTTTCTTTCGCCCATGACTAATTTCCGCTGTGTGTACATCGTCGCGATACGATATACAAATTCTTCGAAAATTCTCGTTAATCTTCGTTCGCGAACGACATTCGTATTAAAATTCATCCGTGCCTTAAATTCCGACACGCAGAAATTCACGGAATATCTCCTTCGCTCTCTGAAGAGAAATGCATTCCTCGCTGTTAAATCGACTGCATATCTACAAATCTATTTTTAATGCGGCACGTGAACAGAAATAATCTTAAAAATAATCCTTTCAGAGCGTAGTGTATCTGTGTTGTAAAGTTTTTTTTTTTTTTTTTTTTTTTTTTCATACGACCTGTATACGCGAGAGTCGTTTCAGATGGAAATAAATTTGAATTGAATTATCTGCAACGTCTATTTCGGATTGCCACACATTTCTATTTCAGTTTCCTTATGTAAATATAGAATTCTCACGCGCCTAGCGTCTAGCAAACAACATTGAAACGCTAAGATCAATTGAGCTTTATTGCTAATAGCTGCAAACGTTTTAACATTTCACGCTCAATATCCGACGATCACGAACAAATTGACTGCGGCGTGAGGATGACTTCTAATCGGCGTGGAGAACGTGACTAAGCTATGGCGACATCTTTAAGTGATATATTTGCGGCCGCCAAGGACTGGTGGATAAAACCGGCCTATCGTTTCCCGCGGTTCTTTGTTGTTCTTTCCAAACGGCAAACCGTGGATAGAGGACGCGTGCATTGCATAAGCTCATCAGAATTGCGTAAGGTTCTACCGCGGGAATACACGAGAGAATGAAAATTATCGAAAACATATCTGGATATAATTTCGAAAATCCTCCCTCGATGTCGTTTAAATTAAACCACTTAGTAAAATCTGATTTAATATGACATAATTCGTAAGTAGAATCACCTCGTAAAGTAGAATTCAGTAGCGGACAGAGATATTATATCTCCAATGCGGCCTTGTGTTATTGCTGTAATATTTCTAGTTCAATTTCCAAATCGTGTTTTAATTGAACGACTGTCGGCAAGAGTATTTTTAGAACATTTTTTTTTTACAAAAGAAAAAAAAGAGAAGTATGCGTATCAATTTAAATAAGCGTGCCGCGCAAGGTCGCGGAGATTGCGCCAAGATGATTGTGGCACGCGAACCATCGCATCGATGTTGAGGGACCGGTCGGTCCCCAGGTACGCCTAACCCGCCAGGAATATCCACGTACACGCCCCCGCCGTGCCAGAATCGCATAGGGACTCTATACCAACGTCGAGTGCACTGGCCAAGGCACGGACTCATCCGAGAAATATGGCCGTACATTATTATTAGATTATGTTTTCGGCGCTGGAGTCGAACAAGCGCATGAATGCGAGCGCGGCCATTCGTTTCGCGCGGAATTGCGGATTTTCGGTTTACCCGGCGCCTTACCTCCGTGGCCTCTCGGCCAGATGTTACAACGCTGATGCACGAGCCAGAGATACAGGGAGATAAGCCTCTGCGATCAGCGTCTTTGTACGATATTTAGAAAAGAGGCGAAATTCGAGGAAGAAGCGATGTCAGAATACCTTGGCTCGCGCTCACGCCACGCATTTAGCGTGAAATGTGACCGTCTCATTCCGAGATGTATTCGTTTAACATGAAGAATTTGTCGGTGAGAACCAGTCAGTCATATTCATGGTTCAGCGTAGGATATAAATAAATTACTTCTTCCACTGAGAAGAGAGACATCGCAAGAACATTAAGTGAGTGAATGACATGAGATATTCTCTTTTTACCTATTATTGCAAACTAGCGATTAAAGAAATGATTTTGCCAATTTTATGACTTTAACATACTTCACAGAATCATTCGAAATGACCGCATTATTTTAAGAACCTTGATACGGATTTAGGAGGCCAACTGTTTTCTTTTCTTTTTCTCTCCTTTCTTGTCGCGTATAATTAAAATAATTTCGCGACGTAACGACAAGAAGAGATTTTCCGACAAATTCGCCCATTCATTAATCAAAAGGAGCGTGCATTGTGCATGCATCAAATGTCTCGATAACAAATGCGCTGCACGAATCGTGCGGATACTTTACGGCCCTCCCTCGCTCTTATCTCCGTCGTATCGTGAAAAATGGGCGAAATGTAGCCGGGGCATTGTAACCGGCAATTTATATCGAAGCGAGATAATCTCTGACTCACGTTTCGATGCGCCGGTGCGCGAGCCACCCTTTCCGAGGACCCTCTCAGCAGCTCCGCGAGCAGCTCAGGACTCGGCCCCGGAAGTCCCTCAAGTTTGGTCGGGCTGGAGGTCGTTCGATGGTGGCAGGGCGTAGGCGGCTCGGAGCCGCTGTTGTTGTTGCTGCTCGCGTTGTACGAGAGATTCGCGGAGATCTTTCTGCGAGGACGGAGGCCTTCTTCAAGCGCGATGTCGGTGGTGCGCGGTTTCGCCATCTCGGCCTCCAGCATCTGTCCGTAGGGCCCACGGAGGGGTCTCTTGCTATACCTTGGTTTGAAAAGAAGAAACTATTAATTGTAAATATCTATAAACAGTAAAAATTACAACAAAAATTTTAGTTTCTGATAAAGCTGTGAAGAAACGTAGATAATTTACACCTTCAAAAATAATAAAGAAGTTTTAATTGTTATATTTGTGTATTTTTGAAAATTCTTCTCAAACTCTTTTTAAAATTTAAAAATATATAAACTTGATGATAAAATGAACTTGATAAAATCTTACGAGGAGAAACCAAACAGATAATCGAAATTTAAAGAATCTTACTTTACACATAAAACTTCGATCATCTCACTAAAGCTGTTATTAAAAATTTTTAAAGAGAATGTATTAAAGACTTCAGGCACACTTCCGTTCTATTTCGATGGGTCTGGACTTAGGTTCTCCGATTACCTTCGAGGCGTGTGGCCCTCGCAGTCAGACAGGTCGCTGGGCGTCGCAGGTGGCTCGTCTCTCTCCTCGCTGCTCTGAGCCGACAGCTTGTTCCTGTCCGCGTCCAAGGGCTCCGGCCATTGAGTTATGTACACGCCCTTCCTTCTCTTGCTGGTGTCGCCCCGGTATCGTCTCGTCTTGCCGGATGGCGAGGACGCTTCCGAGGGCGTCTCGCTCGGCGCCTCGCTGCCCTCGCTCGCTTGACTTAGCCGCGGTTCTTCTGGGGGTGGTGTGATGATCACCTCATGCGGCTCTATCCTGGTCTCTAAAATTCATTTTCACACTTCTGTCATTCTTGTCTGCCTATTATATACCAAAACAAATCAATATGATTCATTTTTCACAATCAATAATATAATCAGAGAAGAATCTGTATTGAAATTAAAGAAACTTAAGCTTCAAGCTTCAAATTTTCACAACAAGCCAAATAAATTTTGTTCGGAACTATAAGTTTGTTCCGAAACATTTGTATACTTAAAGACTATATTTCAAGACATATTTTAAGACTAGAATATAAGAATAGAAGCAGACTTTTAGATGTTTTCTCAGGCAAACATCTTTTGGCTCAATTATATTTTTGCTAAAAACTTGAAAATTTATTAGCTTTAAATTCAATCGTAAGTTAATATTCCCTTCTGACACTGAAATAAAATTGTAAATTTTTATTTAGATTGAAAGTTAATGTTTTAATATAAAATGAATTATAAGATATTAATTTCTTTATATTTTATTTCAGCCTATGTCGAATTTTATCATTTATAAAATAATTATAAATAATGCGTGCGTCCCTTGATATTTTTCAAGTTTCGAGATTAAAAACGCTATTGCTTTAACAAAACTAAATTTAATTCTAAAGTCATTTTAATGTTTGTCCAAATTGGAAATTCCAAAGAAGTTTATTCGCTTGAGAACTGATCGTTGCAAACTCGATCTCGGAGAACAGAGTTTATTAACATGGGACCAGATCAAGTAGGTATTCATGAATTTCGCGATATCAGAGACGATGGACAAAGAGTAATGCGGGGGTCGGGAACCGCGGGAGAGAACGAAAACTATTTTGGGTGCATCGACAGGAGCACGGGTACAAAGGTGCACGCAAGTTCCACGTTATTTTGCGTGGCACTATTTTCAGAACGGTGAGTGCCAGAGTGGAAATAGACGTTTGAGCGTCATTGAGTTATAGCCATCTTCATTGATGACTTCACACACGGCCGTTCCCACACGGCTGAAGAACCGCGCTCTATTCACAATAAATGATGAACCGGCACGCGCATTTCTCAACTGATGACGATAGTATCCTACCGCGTCGCGGCCACCGTTTCCTCGCCTTGTTCGTCGCTCGTTTCCTGCCGTTGTATCCTCGTGATGAGCAACGCCGCGCGAAATTCGGGCAAGCAGATCTTGTTCGCGCACTCGCGGACTCCCACGCGAGTGTATTTCCGTTTTATATCCTACTGAGATATCTCTCACGCATACAATCGAGCCACTATCGCGAGTGGAAACTTTGCCTCTTTTCCTCGAGATTACGTTAAAGCCGAGAAAAGTGATTCTTTTTACTAAAATAATTCAGGAGTTAAAAATTAATATTTTGTAATATAGCAAAAAAAAATAAAACATAATGATAAAATAATAATCTAAATAGTTAAAATCTTAATAGTTGAAGCACGAATTTTTTGTTATCTTAATAGAGAGATTATTATATTACTATTTTTTTAATAATAAAGTAAAATATAAATGATGACATACGCTTCTAATAATAACGAGAATATTTCTACTTATTTTTTTTCTCAAGCTAAAGACATAACTTCTTTTGAAATATTAATGTTAATAAATATTAAATATTTTTATTCTTAGAATCTAACCTTTTTGAATGGTTTCTTCCACGGTGTTTCCTTCGACGATCGGGTACACGGACTCGAGTTCAACGGTTGGTGCATCCGTTTGCACCAGATCGACCCTGGGCTCAATCTGGTTCGTCTCCGGAACTAGTGGTTCCGGGCTGGTGAGTGCGCTGGAAGTTGCCAGACTGTCTGAACCATCGCTTCTGGGTCGGATCTCCTCGTGATTCCCTTGCTGAGAAACACCGAGACCCTCGGCAGAACCGACGGCGCTGTCGACGCTGGGCGTCGACGTCCTCGGACTCTGTCGATTGGGGCTGTTTTGAGGTGTCGTGCTACCTGAAGTAACATCACCCCGGCGACGAGGCAATGTGCTCGCTCGAACGTCTTTGGTCTCGGAGCGATTGGACGTTACGATCGGTTGAGTTTTCTGTCGATTCGCTGGAAGAGGAAAGTGCGAGTTTGCGCTGAAAGTAAAATCTGCATCTTGCAGAAAATCACGATTATGGTTAGTAAGTTAGTAAGTTTATCCTTATATTTATGTTTTATTTTACAACATTTTAAAATAAAATATTCTACGAAAAAAATATTGCACGAGTCAGATTTATCAGAAGCAATATATTAACGTAATATTAAAATAATTATGACAAATGGAAAATCCCTGAATAACGCAGAATAAAAATAATTATTTCCATTGTAATAGAATAATCACTTTCAGAATCACATTATTTTTATGTAAAATAAAATAAATATAACTCTTTGTTATTTTGTAAAACTTTAAAAAATATATATATATGCGTTATTAAATTTAATGTAATATAGTTGCCTAGTAAAATGATAAAATTATGATAAAAATTACTTTTTCTTGAAATAAAAAAATTGAAAGAAATAAATAATAAAGAAGATGAAGGGCAAATTTAGATTTTAGTCCAAAACATTATTACTATTACTAACTATTATTACTATTAATATATATTACTATTAATACATTATTACTATTAATATGATAAGAGAGCTTTCGATACAAATTCAAGTGATCTTTACAGATACTTTTCGAATGACGTATTCCAAAGATGCATATTACGCGCGTTTTCAATAATAACTCGAGTACACTTGTACCGAGCAATAGTGAGACCGGCTCTCGGTCGGCGAGAGAAGGCAAGAGATGCAGAGAGCACTAGAGGAAATCCTAATTACCTCCTCGAGTGTCACGTAAGTTTGGCAGCGCTCTTAGGCCGAGAAGGTGGACCATTCCAATAATAACAAACAGACCGTGCGAGATGAGAGATCACGAAGACGCGAGAAGCAGCGCGCACTTCGTTGGCGGAGTTCCGGCGAACGGCTGACCGATTAAGATATACGATAGAAAATTTTATTCCGTACGATTAAATCGGGGAAATAAATCAATAGCGGTTTCGCTAAATTTTATATTCAATGTTGTAAGTACGATGAAATGTATCGTACATCAATTTTGATGTTTTCACATTTTCACATATAAACATGAATATCATCATTTACGTGTTTCGGAAGAGATAAAATTACGAACGTTATGAATTCAACTTTAAAAATGTCCATATTTTTTTCGATTTTTAAAATTATATAAATTTGAATTCATTTTTTACTGTATAGTCGATTTCAATTGTAACAACTGAGATAATGAATTACAAATTTCAAATTAAAGTCACGTTAAACACAAGAAATGTAGATATGCGAACATACTATGTTTAACCCAATAAAAGTTATTCAAGCTCTATACAATATAAACAGATAAATAGATTTGGCTTCTACATTCGCTCGCGCGGAAAGAGATTTGGGCAAGCGCAGAAAAGTTCTGGCGACGATACTTCAAAGACACCTGGTTATCCGTCCTCGCAGTCCGTCTTTCGTGCGTAAAAGGTGTCTCGAAAGATTTGTTGCCGCGGAAGCGTGAAGTGTTTCCGGCTTGCCAATGAGCCGCGACGCGTTTTCGCGCTTTCGGTGTCGTCATAAAATTTTGCTTGCTCTTATATCTTGTTACTTGAATTATAAATTGTTATTCTTGTTTTAATAAATCTTTCAATAATATGTATATTTAATTATAAAATAAATTTAATACTTTTCTTAGTAATAAAATCGGTTTTTGAGATATGTGTCTTTATGAAGCGTCACAATTAAATTATTGTATTAGTAAATTTATGTAAATATCATGTTTCCTTTTTTCATTATTTTTAGTAAAATTCAATCCTATATCATATTAAAAACGCGGAAAAAATTATCTTATCAAAGATAAGAATAAGATAGGAGTGCGAAGCGATTGTAATGATTTAAGAAGATAATACGGGTCAAGGATGCCAGATGCTTTATTACTATCATTAGAAATTCGAACCTTGTTGACAGCCGCACTTAACGCTTTTCTTATTTCTAGTCTTTCATTACGCAACCGAAACTACTGCGGTATGTAGTTCAGGGTTGAAACCTAATACAAGGCTGTCACTGTGGCGTTACTTCAGTTCCGCGTTTCCAAAAGTATCTCGCGAAGACACGTGTGTGGAATCGCGGATTAAGAGAAGGACTCTATCAACGAAAATAGCATTGGCCGCATTGTAATGATCGCTATCGAATATTTAAAAACAACATTTTTTTTTCTTTTCAAAGATCCGAGCGGACTATAGAGTCGAAGAATTCTACTTGATTGCGTTCGTTACGTGAGTATACGTTCTCGATTTTCCTTCCGCATGATGACGATAAAGTAACGTCTTACAGTAGACGCAATCTGCATCCGTCTTGCTGTAATTGGTTTAATTAAACCTAGCTCTTGCAAGACGCGCCCCTAATGAGCACAGCCTGCGAGTCTTCACGGCACACACGGAAGCTTACCTTGATTAAAGTCCACCTGGCCGAAGGAGGCACTCCTATAGGGCGCGCCGGACCTGTGAAAGGCGAGCAGCCCACGCGGCTCCAGCCTAGTGATGGCATCCCGGGCCTCCCCCTCGTTGCCGCCAACGGAAGCGTTCAGGTTATCGCACAAATCGTCCACACTCGTAGCACTGTCCACCACGGAATCACTGTACTGTCTCAAGTGTTTTGCCGCCTCCGCATTGGCATTCGGTTTGCTCCTGAGGTCACTGACGTCATCACTGTTTCTCTCGGGTCTGCCTGCTCTCGAGGTCTTCCTCGAGTCGTGGCAGGGCTTCCGGTATATGTTGTTTCCCGAGCGATCACTGAGACACTCTTCACTGACACTTTCACTGCGGACCATCGTCTTCGGATTTTCTTGCTGCTGCTGCTGCTGCTGTTGAGACTGCTGATTGTTATTACCATGTTGACTGCCCTCGCTGTACGTATAACTGCGATGAGATGAACGACTCTCGCAGCGGCCACAACTTGGATTCGACACGGTCTGAAAGAAAAAAACACATGAAGAATTAGATTAATCTGGTGTATTACGTTAAATTAAGTTTGGAAAAAGTATGTCATTTCATTCGAATTGCATATACACTCACTTTATAAATGGATTTTAATTAGAAGTTTAATGTCATATAGACGATAAATCGAAAAATAATTTATGCATGCGATTATTGAAGTATTATCGTAGGTCGAATGTTATTGAAATTTGTGTAACTTGACGTCATGATGTTGATTAATTTCTATTACGAAATAATAATGTCACTATTGACGTTATAGCAAGAAATTTATTGAAAATAGCAGAATAACAGAAATTTAATGTATGAAAATTATGTCGAGCAGAATGACAGCCGTTTGTGCGTGAGTTCTTTTGAGTAAAATTACAAGAGAGCGTTTATCTACATGTATGCCCCTTGGTATGCACCGAGTTCAGCGAAATTGTGACAAAGGGAGTCTCGCGAATCGTAAAGTTCAGCAAAACTTTTCTCGGAATGAGCGGCAAGATGGACATTGGAATTTATTAATAAGAAGTTGATGTATCGACTATGATCCTAATATCCTAAGAAATACGTCTCGTTATTTGTAATTCTTTTTTATATTTTCTCAAAATAAAAAATAAATATTGTAAATATTTATTAGAAATTTATATCTTTTTCCTAATATATTCTTTGAGTGCAGCAAATTCGAGAAACAAAAATTTTTTCTATAAAAACTTAATGTAATATAATGTAATTATTTTTAGCAAAGATATTTTTTACAAATATAACGAAAGAGTTCTTCTTTTTATTAGCAATATTTAAAAATATATTAAAACATCATATTACATTTAAATAATTTTTTTATTTATCGAGATAATTTTTTAAAAAATTATAATGTATATCAAATAAGTTATTAAATAATTTCTGCATATGCTTGATCTCATAATAATGTTCAAATGTTGATAATAAGTAGACATTCTTTTTCTTGGCAACGACAAACGTTTGAAAATATAAAAAAGTCAGTTGTGTAAAATATCACTCGTTCGTGCGTAGCAGAAGACGTCAAACTCTCGTCACCGTGACGTTGGAATTCCTCACCTGTGGATAATTTTGAAACGACGGCTGGTATCCGCTGGCAGGAGGGGAGGAAGCCTGCACTCGCGACGGTCTTCTGGGCGGCGGAACCGGTGCTGGTCCTTTGAGCTTCTCGGTGAGCTCGCGAAGGCGCTCGGCCTTCTCGCTGCGGGGGCCGGAAGAGGACTTCTTGCCACTTCCTCCTCCGCCCCCGCTCCATCGAAACCTGTGCAATCGGTCCACCGCTATCACTGCTGGTTCCTGCAGCCGATCAAAGGAGAACAAATAAATCACGGCTTGCAATAGTTCCGGTGCATAAAGATACGCGAAAACTCAAGTCGGTAAAACAAATGATATCATTTATTTTTCATTCTCCCAGCTACCTATTTTTAACGACTTCTAAACCAATATTAAGACAGAATCAAATTATCAATCTTCCACCAATTGAAATCAAAACATCCTTGATAAATGATTTGCGTATTGATAGTCATTTAAAAAGTCTACAGCTTAAAGGTAAGACTTTTAATTTAATTATAGTTTTCAGTTTCTTCTTAATTTTCAAATTCAAAATTATGATAAATATAAATGCAACATAAAAATTGACTTTGCAAGTATTTTTTATGAACACAAACTTGTGTAATGACTGACGCATCATAGCGGTCGAGAGTATATCACGCGGGCGAATGTGTAAAGTGGCAGGCCTAGAACATCGAAAACTTATACGTATGCCTACATAAGTGTCTAGTCGAATAAGAAGAAGCGATATTCTATTTTCGTCGTCGTCTTTATCTTTTCCCTCTCGGAGCGGCGACATGCCGCGACGCTACGTGTGAGGTGATCTAAAAATCAGGCTTCCACGCGAGTGCATGATTTTGAAAAGCAATTGAAGAAACCGAGTAGTTTGAATATGCAAAAAGATCACGCGTGAATTTTGGCAAGCCTCTCTGCAAGCTGATGAATTGCCTTGGCGCGATAAACAGTGTACGTTTCAAGGTGAAGTGGATGCATTGACAGTTTCGCTAAATTGAAAACAAAAATTTGTCCATGAGAAAGAGTAATATTCTCTTTATCGCATTTTTATCGCACGGACAAGAATTTAAAAATTCCTTTAAATGTAAAATTTTGAAAAACGATTATTCTTAAAAAAGATATAATTAATGAAAATATATGAGTTTTTTCAAGAGTTAGATTAATAAAAGTTATTCTTTGATCAAAGAAAATCAAGAAAAAAAAATTCCTTTAAGACAAAACCTGTTCTTAATGAAGCCTATTTCGAAGATTAAGGTAATTTCAAACCTGTTATCGACAGAATTTACGGTGTCATCAGAGAGATAAAATTCCTAGCGGCGACCTTGAGACCTACCTCGGGGCTGCTGACACAGAGTCTTCCGGACCTGAGCCACTCCACTTTGTATCCCTTGTGACCACCTTTTGCACCTCACCGAGTCTACGCGCGAAAACTCGAACTCTGCGCAGACTACGGACTCGCGCGATCGAAACGACCCATCGCGCAATCTGCGATCCACTCGCGGATAACGGAACGACGAAGAACCGAATGACTAACTGAACTAACAATAAGAAGCGAGGGGGCAAACGATCGATCTCGGTGTGCGATCGACTGAAGTAAGTACCTGCAGCTTGAGCGTCTGATGCTTCGTCCACTGCGCGAGCTGCCGCGGCACGGAGACGGTCTGCGTCGTCGTCGGGACGCCGGACGAGTAGCCGAGCGACGTCGAGGGTGAGCACGGCGTCGTCGTCGGTGGCGAGTACGACGATGTTACCGCCGCCGCTGCTGTTTGTGGATAATGATGCGAGTAGTGGTAGTGGTGTGGCTGCTGTTGCTGCTGCTGGCTGGTGCTGCTGCTGCCGATGTTCCCCACCGATGTTTGCACCGCGCCGCGACTATTATTAGCGAGCGTCGGCGTCGTCTCCGCGAGGCTCGTGGTAGAAGCAGGAAGAGACGGCGAGCAGCCGTCGGCGATACCCCCGACGGGGGACCCACCAGCGACAATCGAAGGGCATGACGACGATGACGCCGACGACGACGATGATGCTGCGGTCGCCATCGAGGGCACGGCCGAGGAGGAAGTGATCGCCGGTGGGACCCGCGGGAGCGGGAGGCGCGATCGTGGACCAATGCAGCAGCAATCGGCGATGCTGGCTGTTAGATCGATCGGCTTTTCTGCCATCAATCTCTCGGTCAGTCGCTCCCGCGAGTCGCTCTCGCGCGAATTCCGCTTCCGCCGGCGCTCCTGCGTTTCCTCTCTGGAGTTGCTCGGCGGCAGACTCTCCTGGAACAGATAAACACAATTTTTCGTTAATTCCTTGTAAAGCGATCCTCATCGCCTTTTTTGGTTATCCCAAGTTTTGACCTAACTTTTTCTTTTTAAGAAAGTGATTATTAATTGACTATTTTTTTTATTTCAACAGTCGTATGTACGCTTCAACGTTTATTATTTCTTTTTTTTAAATAATTCATAAAATGTTAAACATCGTATACTTTATTTAAGCGCTCTTCTGCAGACGTAAATTTAATTTGGAACTAAAAGTACTGACATGGAAGATTCAAATCACATGCTGAAGAAAAATCGACGCTAAATTCTTTCGAAAATAGAATTACGCTAGTGGCTCTCTCTTCTCCAGGGCGCCTCGTATATCTTTGTTACTTATTCGCTATTTCTTTGTATTTCACAGGCACGTTCTCATATCCGCTTTATTTCTCCGTCTGCGGCGATACGTCTTTTTCGTTTCCTTCCATTTCTCTCATGTTCCTTAACTTAGAGACACTGTTCCCCGCGCCGTCTCAAATGTATCTCGTATTTTTAAACTTACAGGAAAAAATGACGTACAAACAAGCGTACTACTACGTACTCTTTCTAAGGACGTATCGCGTTTCGTAAATTTTCTTTGCCGCGTTACTCCAAAATTCCGACCAATCTTTTTTATATCACAAGAGAATATTTTCAGAAGTCACCGGAATCGATAATGGCGTCATTAATCTACATGGCGATAAATAACGGCGATTTATACGAATCTTGGGCAAAATTTGGCAGAGAATGTCGCGCAAATGTGTCACATGAGATTCACGTCGGCCGTATGTTGTGACGTCAATGGTGCTTATTATTTCGCAGACAAACCGTGAAAAGAACGCAGAAAGTAAAAAAAAAATAGTAGGGATGAGAATTGAAAAGTCACTTTAAAATCAGCTTTAAAGTCAGTGACTGGCGGATTCTATTTGTATGATCGGTACTAAATTTAGATCCTTCAACGTCTTAATTTTGTTCGCGAATCGCTCCTGTCGCGACACCGAAGATCGTTACCAGCCGAGGTTCAAAGAGGAATAGCTGGTTTAAGAAGAATTTAATATGAGCTAGTTTTCTCTTATAGAACAATAAAAGAAATAGTTAGCTGGAAATCTTATTAAAATCAAAAAATATTTTATTTACAGTATGAATTCTAAATTATTTTATTTAAGTTTATTTAAAATCAGAAAACTGTTATATAATTGCAAATTAATTGCGGCTGAAATGAAACGGAGAAGTCGTCTTTTTCGTAACTCTCTGGAATATAAATATTCTTAATATCAAGAAAAGCAAATATCAAGCAAAACTTCTTTTATTCGTAATCCGATGTTTCGAATAAAACATTTTATCACCGTATAATGATGGATAAGCTGCACGATACCTGAGAGATCCGCAAACCGTATCTGGTGCTACCCAGAACAACGTATCCACCACCGACGCCTCCGCCCGTCATGGCTCTTGCAGCACCACCCAGCCATCCTCCGAAGCCACCCCCTCCTGTCCTCTGGGGCCCACTATCCCCGTCACCTCCGCCAGCGCGGGGCATTCTTCATCCTTCCTTCACCCTGAAATTCAAATCATGTTACAAACTGGACTAAAAAGACGCTCGAGCGAAGGATGACACGATGCGAAAATAAAGCGAGAGGAAGGACGAATCTTGCCGCGCGCGAAAGAGATTACTGCTCGCATGAATTGTCCTTGGCTGCCTCGCGCGAGGACTAACGAGCTAGATTCATTCTATAGGATATTAACGATCTCGGTTGAGTTATGAGCGAGCGGCTCACGCGACGGGCGCATCACGCACTTACGCACGCAAAATGCGGGCCGCTGCGTAAATTACTGCGAACGTTCGCGCATTCCCCAATAACTGTCGGCCACGATCTTATTTATTTATCATGCGCCATCGCCGATGAATGAGACTCGCCGGAATTCGCGAAGCGCTACCATTAGCAGCCGCGGACAGTCGCGCCGTTACCGGAAGCGACGAGGCTATCACGTGTCGTAGTAAGCAAAATCAATGCCGCGAAATTCTTTCTTGCCTCTCGCCAAGTCCGAGAAGAAGCCTGCTGTCCAAGGGGGATTTTCCGATTGCGAATCTGTGGGTCGTTAAAAAAAAACTTTGCGAGAATTTCGAGGCAATCTTGCGATTCGCGCGACACGAGATATTTCGAGACTTAATTCGCTTTATTTTAAATAAATTGATTCGATAATATTGCGAGGAGTGTTTAGAAAAAAATAATTATTTTTTAAATTCTCTGCAATGTAATGTGATTGCAAAATAATGTAACGTGTGCCAATTCTGTAATGCTATTTTTATAATTTGAAAAATTGCATCTTTGTGATATTTTTCAAGATAGTTTATTCTTCTTTAAAATAAGATATACTTATTTGCAGTCTTGTTACGTGATGTTCGGATCTCGAAGCAAAATAATCTCGTTTATATTAGCGTGACTTGGAATTTTAACAATCTTCTCCCTCTGATTTTCTTTTTGAAATATTTTCTTCTATTATTTCATTATAAGCTTGTCCCATTTTATTTGAAAGCCGTTTTCTACGTAGGTACTTCTAAAGCCGTGATATTGACATGAGCCAATTGCACGTATTCCACTCACAATCAGATCAATGGGAGATGTGCCTGCTAATCCATACCAGATCAGTCGTTGCTATAACGCGCGATTGTCGCAGCCCTTTCCGAATCAATGTGTTTCACAGATCGCTTACTGCCCGCTTATTGCGCACGAATAAATAAACAAATGATTAAAATAAATCTGTAATTATGCTGCATAAATCTCGAATTACCACCTACATGCGCCTCCCACGCTTTTGTTATGAAATTCGACGGAACGTGAACAAGTAGCAATTTCAATATAATGACTCTTTTTTTAATAATAAAATACTTTTGTAAGACATGTTTATATTTTACAACATTTCATAATATAATATGAAGAAAAATTATTCTTTGATAATATTTCTTTTCGAGAAAAATTTATCAAAAATTATATTTTATTGCTTATTATCAATATATAATTTTATAATTTGCTAAAGTTTATAATTTATTTTATGATTTGCTTCTTAAACTATATTATAAAACAAAAGTTAAAAAAAACGAATTTGCATCTTGGCTTTCAAGATTTATCATGAAATTATCCTTGCTCTCATATGATATTAAGAAGATATTAACTGACAACTACTTAAATAAATAACAAAGTTTATTGTGAGCTCAACAAAAATATAAGAATGCAGATTTAATTACGATTTATATCTGAGAAGTTGAAAAAAATCGCGATTTAATGGATGTCCATTTAAGTAGATAAGCGTGACCGCGGCTGACAGGTATAATGGATGAAAATTCGTTGGAATTCGCGCGCAAGGCCTTGCATAAAACGTCCGCTCCGAATTTATTATCACCGTTAATGCAAACGAAACGCTTCGCCGGAAGTCCCTCTTGGGAATTACCGCTAATACCCGAGGAACCGCTGTATTCGGTACAATCATCCTTCAAGTTCGAAACAACTTTCTTCACGCCAAATGGATTTTCGATACAGAGTTAACTTCTTGGCACCGCAAAATTTATCGAAATTATTCGCACAGAATATCCGAAATACAATATGAAAATAATAAAAATAAAAATCAATGAATACATCAAAAGTATGTCAAAAGTAAAAAATAAAATTATTAAAGTGTAGAAATATATATTTCAAATTTCTTTCATATTTATGTATTCCGAAATATTAATCATTGTTTTTAATAAATCTCATATGATAAAGTTTGAGAAAAATGTTTAACAAAAAGAAAGACTGAATCTAAGAGACTGAAACAACATTTTATCAGAGATGCATGTGTGAACGACTCTTAAATATATATACGTGATTCTATTCTTCAAGATAGTCACGTATCATTATCGTCCGTTAAAAGCACACCTTTTACTACTGTGTCGTTATCATAAGGTAAGGTCGACAGGTATCTTATTAGATATTCATTGCGTCACTTTAATCGATGACAGATTGACGTCACAAGTCGTTGAACTCGCGCCAAAATGCCTCCGGTGAATTTGTCGCAACGAAAAGGGGGAATTCAGGAAAAAAAAAGAGAATCATTTCTCTCTCGTTGACGTGAAAAATGTGTTTATTGGCGACATTACGTCGTTTGGCGCTTATCCATTCGTTTGGATTTTTCTAATGTGACAGAAAACGTATTTTCGTCGGTGAAAATCCGACGGGATCGACAAGAATGTTGTTTGCCTTCGGTGCACATGTGAACATGCTATGGCAAATAAAAATTATTCCTGGCGCCTCTGCTTATCTTTATCTTTACTCATTCAAGTAGTTCTTGCTCCTTTGCGAAAAATACAGAGCAATATTAGACGTAATGTAGTAGAATAAAATAACAAAGTTACATTTTATAATAATTTTTAAACTAATATTTTGACAAAGATTCGATTAAGAACTTTCGTTTCAGATAATTTTACTCTTTTTAATCTTATCAATCTTGTAAAAATTACACAAGTTTCAGAGTTTTGAGATGGGAGAATATAATACTTAAAAAAAAAATCAATAACTTCGAAAGAGATAAATATAATTTAATAATTATTTATTCAATTGAAAGAATTAATTTTTATTAAAAAATTTAAGGATGAAATAAAAAAATTTATTATAGTTAAGACCAAGAAGATACGTACTTTAAAGTTTTTAATTGTATACAAATTTTTCCTCGATTCAAAAATTCCTTTTGTGACATTTATATGCATATAGATCATAAGATGGTATTAAACTTAATACCGTACTAATAATATGACAATATTAATAACACTAAGAAAAATAATATTATAAGAAGTTATACTTAATGATTATATTATTATAAAAAGCTGATTAAATTATTAA
Organism: Tetramorium alpestre; assembly: GCA_021460005.1. Classification (NCBI taxonomy): domain Eukaryota; kingdom Metazoa; phylum Arthropoda; class Insecta; order Hymenoptera; family Formicidae; genus Tetramorium; species Tetramorium alpestre. Next base: position 1,485,089 of record JAJVSH010000018.1, on the reverse strand, counting down.
CTGGTTAATATTTAATTTTCTTCTATGCGGTGATTAAGGTATATTCGAAATGTACGTTAAACGGTTAAATGTAGAAGTGAGAAGCGGGCAAAGAACTGCCAAAGTGAAAAACAAAATCGCGAGCAACACGCGCGGGCAATGTATCTTCGCGCATCGCTATTTGATCGAAGGGATTCTTGTCCCGGTGTAAGATCAAGATCGCGGAGAAAAAGAAGATCACATCCGACACGCGGAGAACGTAAGAAAACCGAAACGAAAGAGCGACTCTCTCGCAAGCTCCAGCTGGACCGCTTCTATTATAAACGCATGCGTCGCAATCCATTCTGCTTGATCCATCTTCCAATTGAATCAATTCACTTGATTAAAAAAGCAACGAGATTTGCATTCAATCGAACGATGCGTATTATTTTCTTTAGCAACGATTTCTTTGTTTTACGTATTTCCTGTACCTACAGTTTTCGTTTAATATAAGTGTTAAAAATATAACATATACAATTCATTATAATAATTTACACATGTTGTACATTCTTGTAAACAATTCACTGATTCTTTTCTTTTTTCACTTATTTAACATTTATGAATTTATTTTTATCAGAAAAAAACATATATTCTTCATAAAATATTTTTCTTATATAAATGATGCAAAATTTTAGTCATTACCGGTGGCGGCTCAATGTCAATTCCAAAAAAGGAAAAGGAACGTTCGAATAAAGAAAAGCAACCGCATTCCATTTCGTAGGATGTTATTTGCACATGAGAGGGCAACTCGTCCCAGTGCAAATAACCGATAAACATTTGCAATGCTTTGTCATCGCGGCGCAACGCACCGCGTTTTGAGGTTTATTTGCGAAACGATAAGCACCCGCGTCAAAAGTGCATTCCCGCCGTATTTTGACAGTTTTGCGCCGGACTCGCGACTTTACGTCGCCAGAAAATGAGGACATTGGATATTAGTCATAAATATCAATAATTTCGAAATATGAGAAACTTAAATATTCGAGATTTAACGTATGGGCTGTAACTAGTTGACATTTTCAGGCAACTGACTTAATATTTTACACTTAAAAGACATATTTATTCTGTCTATTAATTAAAAAAAAAAGTATTAATTTAAAATTTTGTATGTAGTAAATAAATATGTAGTAAATATAAAATTTTATGTGTAGTAAATGTAATAGCAACCTAATATTAATTTCTAAAAAGAGAAACTGCCTTACACAATATGATATTCAATAAAAAAGATTGCTTTTTTGATAATTTAAGCATTAAGTAATATGTTTTATGTATGTATGTAAATTGAAACATTTTATTTGATAAATATTACATATGTTGCATAACACATGTATATGCAGGAAATAAACAGTTTTCGTTATTTAATATAATGTTAATAACTTTAAAATAGAAATACTTTAAAGCAAAATGTAGAATGAACTTGCAATCTCTTATAATACAAATTGCTTGTTTGTCACAACAAGCTTCTGTGTTGTGAAACGATGCGTAAGAAAATTTTATTATCTAAATAGGTTTCCATACTAAAATATCTATTAGAGCATCAGAAGACTCTTATGCCGGAGGCGCAAGCTAATAGTCTCGTGACGGCTGCTAGCCGTTTGTACGCCAAACGATCCGCCAATGTAATACTTCCTTTATCCCATAGAGAATGCAAAGAAAGCCAGCTCACCGGGGGAGGGGTTTCGAAATTTTTCTCTCAGGGAAACGTTTCTAAATATAGAAAGACGTATATTAACCTTTTACACAGAAACATCCCGACCACTGGGGCTTGTACTTCGATCTTGCTTCGGGTTAATCTGTGATTCGCGCGCCGGACAGATTCGCGTCAATCACTTTTAATTGTCGCGAACATCTGCTCGCACGAAACGTCTTTCATATTATACGAGAGAAAACGATGGAGCAAAATGCAACATTGAATATTTTTATAGTATCAAATAATATTTTTATAGTATCAAATAATATTTACAAATTATATACATATATAAATAAATAAAATGTTTATAATTTGTAAACATTTATATATGTAAATATAGAAATATTATTTATATAGTACAAGAATATAATAGTAATTATAAATGTATAATTATAAAATAATGCGTATAATTGTAAAATACTTCCGATGATATTACATCCTACTTTCCATTTAACTAAACAAAAATTATCGAAATAAAAACCGTATTCCGGATAATTATGAAGGTATAATTAAAGGTCTGTCTATAAATTCAAAAGCAGTAGCCCGATAATTAGCCAATAGTGCATTTCTGACTTTTTGCTTAATTAAACGAGCGCGATTTAAGCCGATTTAATCAGTGCGGCGCAACCATCCCGTGTCGGTGACCGTTCGTCGCTTTCAAATAAATTAATTCGCGATCTAAGTCTAAACGGTCGCGTAAGCCGCCGCGCTGTCCCCTCATTTGCATATCGATCGAGAGTTGCCCCATAAGTCACTGCAAATCGTTCGTTATAAATCGCCGCACAAAACTGGCCGGCGACCGAGGAATACCTGCTTGCTCCTGTAATCCTCTTTCTGCGGCATGCATCGCTGTTGCACTTAAAAAGTCCGCGAAATTTATTTTCTCCTGTGCCATTTTCGACGGGTCCGATTGCGTCATTAATTAATCGTTATTAACGTACAAGATATGATGTGATATTCTTGCTATGGTGAGTGACCGTTTCATTCCTAAGAAAATGAGAGAGAGAGAGGGAGAAAGAGAACCGGTGATATTTATATCTTATTCGCGGGCGGCACGATGACGCGTGCCGGGACATTTCTCGCGATGCGTTCGCCAATTTTGCACGGCGGAAGTATCACAGATAAAACGCTTATTTAATAGGTGCATTTAATTAATTCTTGAAGAGTTGCTTTAAGAAAATATATGGAATACTTAAATGAATAGATTTTAAATGATAATATTCTCTCTCGCGTATTATTATAATGTAAAATATGTCATATAAGTAAACATGATATTAGTCTTGCTCTCTGTATGTTAACTACGCAAGAGAGGAATTAAAGATTACTAATTAAAGATAGTAGAAATGGAATAAATCTGTCTACCACTATCAATCAGCTAATATAATGACAAATTATTTGATAATGATTTCATTATCATGCAAACAAGATGTCTGATGTCTTATAATTGAGAGTGCCTCAAATATTCATTTAACAAATTTTGCAATGGAATGTTGGCACCTCGAACGTACACAATTACTTCTTTTCTCTCGGAATCATGCCAGAAAAAAATGAAAACTACTGGCATTGATTGAGATCACGATGATGATGATGCAATGAAAAGAGAAGCGTCTGTAATTATTTTCAACGTACAGTATGTTGCTAGAAAGGTTAACAATAATTTTGTTGAAATCAAATAATACAAATTATTGAGACATACAAATTGAAAAATATTTCAGAATATATTAATTAAACTGAAATGCGTGAAAAAAATATTTCTGTTAAGACTTTAAATGAAAAATATTTTTTTATTTATATTTAGAAAACATTTCATTTTAGCAATATAAATATTTTATAACTTATTTACAAATTGAAAATTAATTTAATAAATTTAACAAATGCTATTTCATCATATACCTATGCGAATAAATTTGAGTGAACACCAAGCGAGCTAATAAGTTTCAAACTATACTTCATACGAAGTAACTGTTACGTTTATCTTGCTATGATATTAAATATACTTATCTTATATACCAAACAAACAACAAATGAATCAATTCACATTTAGCACATCAGGTACGTACCCTCCGAGAATAAATTCACTGTCAACGAGTTTCGTCGTCGCGTATCGCTCTCTCTTATTTTCTCAAAAGTTTAATCACCTCTCATTTACACATGCTTCACTATTCACCACAGTCCGTCTCTTCTAAATTTCCGATACTGTGTTGCTGATTATGAATCTATTAAACTTTTTTTTTTTTAAGAATCTTTTAAACATTCAGATTTTTTGGCTTTTATTTAAAGATTTACGATTATTTTCACGAATCGCTCAAACTTTTTTTAAGCTTTTTGTTGTCCTAACTGTCTTCAGTATTTCCACCTCAAGATAATGCGGAAGTATGTATATATACCTCTTCTGAAGAATTCTTAAAATATTTTGCATACTTTCAAAGTTCTCCTTAACGACCCTTAAAGCCGTCTTTGAAATTCTTCTTGAGACTCTCTCTTAGGATTTCTCTTCAAGCTCTCTTCGATGCTCTTCAAAACGTTTTTGTTCGGGGGTTTTCCTCAGGGTTCTCTTCAAGGCCATTATACGAATCACGAGACAGACGTTCGCGCGACAGACGGGCGTGGCAGATGCCAAAAAATTTCACAGAGAACTGAGGCGACCGCGAGAGGTGCAGGGGCAGAAGATCAGTGATGCACAGACGAGGAACACGATGCCACCTTGGTGAAAGCCACCGCGAAGAAGAGACTTCCTTGCCGCACCGAGTGCCGCTCCCGCCAGGCGGAAGATTATCTAAATAGACTCCGCGGGCCAAAGAGGGAAGGAGCAGAAGAGGAGACGAGCCGGCGGCTTAGGATCCACAACGAGTTGGTATTTATACGTCATGCCTTTGGAGAGCCAGTGGCCGCGGCGACCAGGAACATCCCTCTTCGTGTCCGTGGACGAAACCGCACCAGATGCCATTGATTTTCTTCAGCCGTCGATTGGAATTCACGGGGCGCGCCGCGACAGGAATTAACAGCCTCATCAGCAATAAGATCTGAGAGACAGAAAGAGGGAAAGAGGAGAGAGAAAGAGAAACGCGGGTTAATCAGCTGCACCGAGCGAAACCGAGGACCTTTACTCTTCGGTTACATCGTTTCACTGTGCATTTCTTGGGTGGTAGAAATTACTGCGAGATCTAATCTGAGTTTCGTCTTCGGATATATTTTACCGTTTACAGCAACACAGTTGTAACTTTCAATAAGTAATTATGTATGGGTGTATTAATTACATACAGTCAACTTTTACCGCATCTCCCAACAATGATGTCATTAAAAAAGTTGTCTTTTATTTTATTAAAGAGAGAGAGAGAGAGAGAGAGAGAGAGAAAGAAAAGAGAGCTTTATAAATATTGTTTGCTTTTATAATTTTTTTACACCTAAGTTAATTTTAAATTTTATGTTTAATTACTAAATTGTATATTTTATATAAAACTAATTATTAATTTCTGATCATTTATTTTCATATTTAATTGCTATTTATTATTAATAATAAAAAATTGTTTCATAATTATCTTAATATAAAATATAAGATTTATAATCATTTCAATTATCGGATTTGAGAAAGACGAAAAAATTGCACTGTAGGAAATCTGAGTTGCATACATTCGCAGCTGTTTTAATACAAGTGTAGATATCAGGTGCTGAACCTGATTGCCGCGTTTGTGCGCGAAATTCCTTAGACGCTTACGTAACCACGGATACAATAAACTTAGTAAAAAAAAAATAAAACTTGTGCCATTTGTATAATCAACTGTAAGGAGCAGTGAACCACGCAATGGAATTTCTTCTTGTTTGTCCTTCCATTCCTTGAGACGATTCATGTTTCACACTCGATAGCATCATAGACTTTGATAATTTGAGAAAAAAAAGAGCAAATATTCGATAAGCGTGAAAAATATTAGAAACTCCACAGAACATGTCAATTTTCTAAATCAATTTAATAATCTATACACCAATCTTTAAAATTAGAAAAAATTGAGATATACATATTAACAAAATACATTGTTAATTTATTCGGAACCTTGTTAAGAATAAATTCTTGAAACAAAAGAAAATACATGGAAAATATTAATGATGAACAGAGAGAAATTATTTTTAGTAAATGTAAGTAATCAGAGTTAATAAATAAAAATTCTTTCCGTGCTGGATGTTCAGTTTCAGAGGGAAAGAATGGAAAAATATCGTTAGATCGCGGATATGAAGACAATGGAGAGGGTCGCACCGGCATTTATGAATATAACATTTGCTCATCTCGTGGCGTTGTTCGAGCGAAAAACATTGCGATTTTTTGTCGATCGGTGAAAGTTCACCGGTGATCCCAGACAATCCCGGAAGCCGTGCTCCTCCACTCGTCGCAACGTGGAAAGAATCGGTATTGTGCATCGCACGCGCTCGAGCTCGGACGAACGCGTGCAGCCGCCTCTGATACAGGCCGTTTCAAGCGCGGGCCGTTGAACCGAAACGGCCAACCGGAACGACGTCCGATACTTTTTCCTTCTTCAATAACGGGCGATCCGCCGCGCGCGGATACTAATCGAGCGAAAATCAAGGACGCGCCGGCGAACGTCGCGTCGCGCCCCGCCGCGCTCGATTTCAGGGCCAAGAAGGCACGTATTGCATTGCAACGGCAAGGGACTCGTCGAGAAGCGGGTTTTTATAGATCGTTCGTAGTAACAAATTTTAATGATAATTTTCCGTTTTACACTTGGATTTTTAATGCAAAAATATAAATATCTAAAGCGAGAACTTGAATATTTTTATTTTTAAGGCTAAAAATTTTATGCTAAATATAATCTGAGAAAAAAAGTAACAGATTTTCCAAAATGTATTTAAAATAAAAATTTCATTTAATATGAGATTAAAATTAAAGCCATGTACATTTAAGTACAAGATAAGATTTTTTATACAAAATATGAATCTAACAATGGAAAAACTCGCTTGATGGATCATTCGATTTTTGCATTCCAGTTAATTATGGGATGCTGGCATCTCGGAATTCATAGAAATCTAGAATCTCGGTATTCTCGGATCGTCGAATACAAAGATCGCATCATCCCTTAAACCTTTCACGTTTCATTCGGCTTATTTCAAATTCTCAGAGTCTCTAATCCATGTAACATCCACAAAGTTAGGACTATCGCGTTCTGTGATCTCCGAACCGTACCTTGCGTCCGACATTCACACATTCCGGCACTCCAACGCACGGTTCTACTACACCGTTGTAGATTAATAGCGTACTTACTTCTGCAGACGATCGAAAATACTTTCGCCGATGCCGTCCGCGCGATTCCACCTGAGAAAGTCAACAATCGCTGGGTGACAACGTGCAGATCCATGATCAGGAATACCGCCAGTACTCGGAGATTTTCATCGGTGCACGCGCACTCGCGACGCTCGCGTCAGTCACTCGGGAAAATCAGCGATCTCGATCGCGAAGGAGAGAGATCCAGTCAAATCACCGTGTCGATCTTACTCAACCGCGCGCACTGGCACAACATATACCCGTGGCACACATTAGCACAACGTAGCAACGTTCTACAAATCTAGATACCTCACTTCCTGCCGATTCTGCCTCTGGACCGTTTCTTTCCGGTTTATCACCTGATCGCGTTGCCACGAGTCAGCACCTATCGCGCGAGAGAATCCGTGAGTTACGATCCCGATAAACGCGATACCTTTTTACTTTATAGGCGCAACTTAATGGAACGTTAAGTCCGCCGAGTCCGGCGCAATCTGAATTGTACCGCGAGCTTGATTTGCGAGGACTTTGCGTGTGCCTCCAAGTCAGAAGGAAGCTTCGATTGCGCCGCGTGAATTATGACCTGTGATTCACGTATCGGAGTAATCTCCTTTCGCGATATCGAGAAACGGTGTTTCGCATGATACAAATCGCAGCTCGTAGCTTTCCCACTTCACTTCAATCCCGTCGATGGACTTTCGTGTGTCTTACCCTTGCAGTCGTCCGAAAGAGGTAATCACTTAACACGCAAAGTCGGTGAACTGAAGAAATTGTCTATCGATCGAAATTTGTGTCATTCATTCTTTCAGCTGCTTTGCACAAAATTTTATTCGTTTCAAAATTTAACACAACATTTCTGGCGTCCGGCGAACAACAAATCGACGCACGTAAAATTCACAACAAAGTTAAACTCTTAATTAACGTGATTCGTGCAATCGTTCGAAAATCTTCTCGACCGCTGTATCCACGAAGAGACACACTGGTTTCACAGATTCCCACGTTCTTCTCTCCCCGAGGAAGGCGAGGGTCGTCGCACAAAAGACGCCACTCTCGAAATCGGCTCCGGCCTCGATCAGCGTGGATCGGTCCCGGCGGCAGACTCGCGACGCGCGCGCGCGAGGACGCGTCGCAGGCGATCGCGGGCGATCTACGGGATCGCGGTTCTCTCGAGCGTGTATGCGTAATCGCGGCGGTATAAGGTGGAACCGCGATGCGGTTTCACGGATGCAGGGAGAAGGGGGTTACATCAGAGAACACGGAGGAGTCCGCGCTCGGCTCGGCTCGGCTGTGTCGCTCACGACGACGACGACGACAACGACGACGACGACACGATGCGCGAGATCGCGTCGTGCCGCGGCACCGTGACGACTCCGCTTCGTTTCGTGAGGGCCGACGACGGGACCGACGAATGGCCGTCCGGATCCAGCTGGGTACCACGATGAGGCTGGCCCGACTCGACGCGAGAGACCATGGCGCGTATGCACGAGGCGAGGCGGACCCGACAGCACAAACCGGCACGAAGGAACGGCTTCGACGGCGCGGAGCGCGAGCGAGAGGGGCCCGACGGGGCCTAATCTGACCGGAGGGGCTCCTATGCCTCCTTCGCGCTAACTCTCCCTCGGCGAAAGGTGGTCGCCGACCGCGTGAGATGCTGCGGTCGCCCGAGATTTTCCTTGCCGACCATGCGTTCGGCATCAACAATAATAATTTTGTTAAGTTATAAAAATTCTTAACAAGTTCTGCAAATTGCTTCAGATATCAATTGTATCAAATTGCGAGGCACAATTGATATAAATGTACCATTATCCCTTATGGAAAAGCTTATCAAATGTTAATTACGTGAAAAGCCACAACTTTTTCTCTTTGCATCTTTATTTTTAATATTTTTATTTTGTGGGAATTTCTTGCCAATTTTATTTTAAAGTCTTGGTATTACCGAGAAACTCGTTATGAATCGTGCGTCTATATAGGCCCCTTAGTTGAGGTTCTTATTTCGCTTGGGCGGGAGAGATCTCGGATTCAAACAACGCATCGCGTGGCTGCTGCCGCGCCACGCCGGCTAAATATTTCGCGGAATATATTAAGATATTAGTCACGTAACTGTGTGGACCTCTGCCACTATTAGCTTCCGAAGCAAAGTGATTTCCACGCGATCTCGGAGCACGTGATCGGTATATCCAGAACATGCGATGATTTCAGTCTTGATACTAACACCTACTTTCTTTTAATAATAACCGCTGATTCATTAAGATAATTATAGACTTTCTAATTTTTTATTGAGCGTCCTTTTTCAATCGTGTTTTCATATTTCTCCAAACAAAATTCCGAAACATAAAAAATTAAAATAGAAGATAATTATAATAAAGTTCAATAAAAAGTAAATTGTACAAATTAATAATTATAACGTCTCTCAATATCATCCATTTTTTAAAGCTTCGCATATTTTTCATGTATAAGGAAAATATCTTAAAGAAACTAATTTTAAGCAATAAATTTAATCCTTACAAACAAGGTTGTAGTCCCCAGATACAAATCTTATTCTGTTATCAATTCTTCGACTCATTGTCAGACCGCGTATCTATCTGGCGTCATATCGTCGTTGGCTGAACGTACGAGGGATCGTGTTTCCATTCGCAGATAATTCACGAGAGAGTTCGCGTTCAGGAATATCTTGAAAGAAAAGTAACCTTGTTCTTTGCCTCTTATCTTGCAGACAAATTATCTTGCAGACATTTGCATTAACATGTCTGTATTTTTACGCATTTAATAATCCTTTCATGATTAAATCGAGACTGTTCGATATGATTTATTGTTAAATTATTAGAGTTAACACGAACGTAGCATATCTCAGCCTCTCTGTTCTCTCTTTCTCTCTCGCTGTCTCTCTTTCTCCCTTTGATGCTGATACTTCGTTCAACTTGAGTGACTCTAGTACTCCGAGTACGTCAAGTTCACTCGAGCATTTACGAGCACCGGAGGAATTACATCAAATTCGGGTCGGTAATCAAACAAATAGCGCATTCCTGTGTCAGATAATACAACGTGCCGCCAAAATATTTTCTGTTCCAGAGATCAGCTGATTGCAAAATTAAACAACCGCGACGGGCTGCACGATAACAGTTTTATCAAAAAGATAATAATTTTACAGTCTCAATGTTCTCAACGATGCAAACCCGATATCAAAATTCAACTTGCAGTAACTTGCATTTATATGCACCATAATTTCATTCGTAATTTTTAAGTTAAGCACCTAAATGTTATTATAAATATTATCCTAAAATTATTATTTAATAAAATACCATGTCTTCTATATGTATATTCTTGTAACGTTTATGCAAAACGCAATTATATTGTTTAATGTAAAATGATCTGAGAAGAAACGTCAATCGAAAGCTGTGTGAGTAACCTTCGATAAACAAATCGGATAAGCAATCGCGCACACGATACGTACGTGCATGCGTTCGAGATCATTTACGTTCGTCGGCGCGACGGAATGGCTGCTGAGTTTACTGATTATTCCGATTTGCTCAATTCGGCCGGGGCATGAGAAGAGCCACGTGCCGGGTGAAGATTCCGCAGCGTTGCCAGTCCACAGTTGTCTTCATTCCAACCATTGACACCGTTCAAGTACTTCTCGACAAGATGGCAACGTTGACAGTGTCGCATGAGCGTGCATGCTGCTCCGACGCCTAAATCGAGAGGCAGTCTACAGTGGGCCAGCGGACGCTGAGGAAGCCGCCGCGACGTGGTAGCGGGCGATCGTAGAAAACGGTACGGAAGAATGGAGAACGGAGGGACGCTCTATGTACACGCTTATAACATGCGCACACATGCACATGTATTTATAACTTCTTCACTAGCCGGCATCAGGAGAAGACTGCGGGACCCATCTCTTGCTTCGCGTTTGGGCGCCGCCGACATCCCGATAGCGGGATGGAAAGTCTGAAATTGCATGTCTATCAATGGGCGAATATTGCTGAATGACGCCCGTGCGAGCGATTATCATTCGGAAGTTAATTCGATAGGGCAATGATTGACGTAGAACTGCGGATGTCCGGAGGGGTTCGGTACCTGCTACGAGCATACAATTGCAGTTCATATTTTTTTAAAGCACCATTTGCCATGTCGTTATCAAAGAGAAATGGTTGCATTAGTAATAACAGTTCAATCGTATTCAACGATAATCTCATCATTATTACTATCCGATACGATCGATTTCTCAATTTTGCATTACCCGTTCCGTCACATGTCGTTTCCGACTGGATATATCTTGGATCTTATAGTATTGCTAATCCCAACGACGTTAATCCTGCTTGTCGATGATCTACGGCGTCTTAGAGCACCGCTATCTCCAGACGAACGTCTGGATCCATTACGCCGTGCGTTGTTGCGCCGAATGACTGTGAGGATTTATAGACGCATGTAGGCACTGTCCTCCCCGGAGTGAATGGATTTTATCATTTCATAGAGCCCCGTGAAATTCCTCACGGCCGGCCGACAATGACGGCCAATCAACAAACCATTCTGATCTCCGCGTACGTCGATTACAAAAGTTGTCCGTCCGGAACTTTTACTGATCCTCGTGACCCTGCAGCGACTTTTTCTTCTCTTCGCGTCACCGTTCGCTTATTTCATTTCGATTGAGTTACATCGACTTTCGTGAAAGCGTGAAACGCACATAAAACGAATGCGTATAACGGCTTTTTTTTTCTCGACATTCGAATTATCATCGATTGATCTTTGCTGGGTAGGTTTCTGTTTTCCCTTGCGGTGCACCAAAATGGCGACCCGTTGCGGAAACCGCGGCTAGGTAATACGAAACCGTTGCGCTACATTTTCCGCAGGTTAATCACCGATGACGCAGACGGCTCGGTAATAATCGTGACAACAGCAGCGAGTTTATCTCAGGAGATTATTATAAATGATAAGATCCATTTATTTCGGGAAAAACAGTGTCTAGATATATTTATAAATTATCGCAGTGACAAAGTCAGTTTCTTCCCTCTATATTTAATTTTTATAAATATCTAAATTGCTACTTCCATCCATTGGCAAAAGGAATTATTGAAATACATCATACAATGTAAAAATCATGGAAATTATTGCCTGTTCAGCTGATGTTGCGATCTTTGAAGTACGCGACGAATTACAAAGTAACGTTACGCTACTCTTCAAACGCAAGGCTTAATAGGAGATATAAATGTGGCTATTTCTATTTCTATCCAGACTGACCTTGCACTGCGATATATTAATAGATAGTAAATCGCTGTGCAAATACAGCTTACGATAGCGTTGAATTCGTCGCACCTGCTTGTTAGGTAAATCGATAAATTCCAGCATTAATCTTTATAAGAATTCAATTATATTTCATAGAATAGGCAGCATATTCTTTTCATCAAATAGTGGTCAAGTTTGTCGATAAGAGAAAAATAATTTTTATACAGATAGAAATTAGTTATATTTCCAAATATTTATTTAATAAATTTCTCAATTTTCTCAATACTTTATTTATTTTTCTGGATAATAGCTCTATTAAATATATTGCGAATATCTTAAAAAGTAGGAATGTAACTACGACACATAGTTTAAATCAGGCGCCGCAGACACGGCAGACATAGCGATTTCTGGTTACATTTGTTCACCAGCCGCACTGTATCACTAACAGGCGAATCAAATCAATTTGTTATTACGTTAATAAACTTATTCAATTGACAAGTTGATAAAGAAAAAAATTAATGTGCTCTCAATTTATGAAAATAAGATTTACTCCAATTTTTTTACGTACTTTATCTGCTAGATTTTTCTATTTTGAATTCGAATTTTGTATAATAAAATAAATATAAATTTCCTAAAAAGAAGAAATGAGCGAGAAGAAGATCAGATTCTTCAGAATAAAGTTTTTTCTACGATAAAAAAATTATTAATTATAAAGTACAAATTTTTGTGAAGAGTTAATAGGCAATAATAAATAAGAATATAAAATTTTATTAAGAACGTTACTCAGAAATATTTTGAAATTAAAAAAATCTTCCTTAGCAAATGATTTACAATACTTACAACGATGGTGTATTATGGTGCATGGCATTTTCAGCCATCTGTTCGGAGCATTCGGTAGATCGAACGTGTTACACAGGCTTTGTGAAAAGGGAGCAGCCGGCGTCGTGACCTGTTCGTAAAGTGGAGGGGATCTCCAATGGTAAGACGACGCCATTAACCGTACGTCCATCGACGCGTGTATGGCACTGTTTGTCAGTTCTGCTGTTATTCCGAGGCGATTCGAGCACTCGAATCTTGGTGACCGTGGCGGTAGTCGACATTTGCGAAGGAAATCCGATTGAAATCATTTTTCTCGCCCGCACTTCCTGCGAAATCGTAAGTACGAGCGACAGAAGTACAATTTTTGAAAACGACTTTGGTGCTGGTGTTCGACATGCTCGACTTTGTCACATCGTGTGCCATGGCACTGGAGAACGCACGATTAGTATCCGGAGTTTCAGCGTCAATATCGCTCCGGGAGACAAGTGCTATGTCTTGTTTAAAAATTATATATATGTATTAATTTTTTTGCACGTTTTTGACCATTTTATGTGAGCAAAATTCAATATGCGTGTTTGATTTGATCGTTCCGCTTCTTGTAACATGAGTCTGCAACGCTATCAGTTATCAGTGCACTTTTGATGCATCTTCGAAATCGGCATTTCTAAAAGTGTCGCAAATGAATGCTAACGCGATTATTCGGGCATAGAATTAATTTTAAACATCGAAACGACTTTATTTCAATCTCAATAAAGCTTCTACGAGCAATTCTCTCAATACGCGTTTATGTTGGTAACTCTGATGCGCGTCGACGCCCAAGTTCCGCGACGGACGCTCAATAACATCATCGTAGTCGGTGAGACCATGCTTGAAGCGCGCTTTACGTTCTCTCATATTTCAACTCTGATTTTAGTGTAAACAATGCCGTTCTTGGAAACCTGTTGGTCACCGTGCATCTGGACGAACAGCATTAAGACCGGATGCAAAGCGATAGCGTTTTACACAGTGGTGAGTGTCTCCTAATTGGCTAAAAAATTCTATTTAATTAGGAACAGTGTTAAACTGTATCTAATGTAATTTTAACGTACTGAAATTTATGCGAGTATTAATATAACCGATTTATTTTTTTCAGGCAATTAGTATAGTATTAATTACGCTAATAAGCTATCAGCTCGCCGGCGGCGACTCCACGCAGATATACAATCCGTTATTTGAAGCTGATGTAAGAGGATGTAAGTATGGTATTAATCGTATATAAATGATAGTGCCTAAAAAATAAATATTAGAATTTTAGAAAGCTAACTTATGTATTTCCGTGAGATTACTTTGCATTTACCGCATCGCTGATGATGACTCAAAGCAGAGTCAAAACATTCGCTGTATAATTATGTGTTCTATTAGTTATATATATATATATATTGAAAAAAATGTTATAATATTCATTTATGCATTGTCAACGTTGTCAACTTTCCAGTCTATCATTTTATATATTTTTAATTTTATTATCGTGAGAGTTTCTTATATTTAACCATTTATTGATATATAATTTTATCATTCCTAATATTAAAAAATGGAATAAATATAATTTAAAATAGTTTTATTAACAATTAGACCTATTAAGAGATCTATTAAAGCTATCCAAATGAATAATTTATAATTTTTTATAAAAATTATTTTAATTTATAACGGTCTTTTTCATGTGACTTTTGTTATAAAATGATTAAATTGATTAATTTACTTTTTGTCTCTATCTCTTTGTTTCACAGAGAGATATATACAGTATATTTAAATAATAGAAATTAATTGTCAGTGCTTTTAAAAAGTTAATTAATCTCATTAAATCATAGGCTTATTACTTTACTAAGTTCTAGGTTTATAAGCTTTTAACTTGTGTACATTTTGAATAGATTATTCAAAAAAATACTTGCAATTTTTAGCTATGCAAGTTGTTGGAGGTATCCTCATCGCGTATCTGCTTCTGTTGATCATATGCGCTTTGTTTATGGTTCATGGCATAAAAGAAGGCGTGCGTGGATGGTTATTGCCATGGCTCGTTGGATGGTTCATCGTTTGCTTATTCCAATTAGTCTTCGGTCTGTGGCTTTTAGGCGGATATTATATTTATGTGAGTTCCTTTTCTTTATTTTGACGATTCTGTTAACATTCGAAAAGCTTGTAAGCATATTAGTTCTTTATATTTTTACTTCAGTTGGATTCTGTATTCGCGACATTATGCAATTGGCTTTGGATGTCTTACAACGTAAGTGTATTTTACTTTTAACGCATTTGCGTGTTATCTGAGTTATTTCTTCACATCTTTTATATTTTTTTTGCAGATATACTGTTGGCTGGTTGTTTTGTCAATGTACAGAATATTTGCGAAGCTGCAGTCTCCAAACATAGAACTTTTGTGGCCTTGAAAGAAAGTACAATGTGCAACAGCAATACGTATACATCTATTGCCACCAAAGTAAGGAAGAATCTCTATTTCCATTTATTTGTAAATTCGACGTAAGAACGCGTGAACTTAATAATAACGCAAAGTTCTCCAATCGTTTTAATATACATTCAAAATGTTTCAACGGATATCTAAGAAATCAAAATTCGCCTTTTCATCGAATCATTTTTATAATTATATATATATACACACAGCCTTTATAATTATATATATATACACATTTTATATATATATATATATATATATATATATATATATATATATATATATATATATATATATATATAATTAATCTTAAAGATTTTTATGATATTATGTTCTTTTAATACAATGTCTGTGTCTTTATTCGTTTTTTAAAGTTTTTAAAAAAGATTTTAAGTCGCGTCAAATGAAATGCACAATTATATTTTTGTATTTCTTATATTCATGTAACATTTTACATTGATCATGCCGTAGTACTTTTCCACTTAATTTTTAATAATGTACAACTAGTTAGTCGATGAGAAGGTAAAACTAAAGACTGAGAGAGGCCTTTTAAAATATCCGTCCAGATCATGATAAGCTTAGAATCTCGTTGAATAAATCAAAATAATAATAATAGCATCACGTTAGTTGAAAATTCATGTTAGGTCTTTTTACATGGCCACTGTTGTTCTGAGCATGTTGAGAGCTTTTACAATTTTTCTACAAACTATTTTTTCTACAGCATTAGTCCAATTATACATAAGAAAAAAAATATATATATCCTTACTCGATATAGAAATAAGCATTTATTTATATTATATATATATATATATATCCTTACTCGATATAGAAATAAGCATTTATTTATATTATATACAATTTATATTAAGAATAAATAAATACTCTATTATTATTATCTTTCATTATAAATGTAGTTTTGTTATTTTTCTATTCTTCCTTCCTTGTAAATAAATTGTCTTACTTGTACAACACAAAATAATACTTAAAAAAATCTTTAATTGCAATCTAGCAGATATAACATTTGTAAAAAAATAAAAAAGATAACTAACAATTTTTATGCTAACAATTCATATAATTCTTATGCTATACAGTAGATGGCATGACAATTCACTTTATTCAGGCAAAGAAAATTTATCTACAAATGGTATTCTCATGTTATAAATATTAGAAGATAAATTTTACAACAAAAAAATTGTCTTACAATTTGTAACACTTTATATAATAATGAATATAAATATATTTTTATATCACTTATATATCTCACGAGTCATTATTTAATATTGTTTTAAGAACATTCGAAACTAGAGCACATGTTGCATCAAAAAGATAACAAGTATCGTAATAGAATATCCGTATTAGAACAATTATTACGACAAAGAGAAAGATCTATGGCTCTTGTGGAGGAAAAGGATAAGGAGATATTGACTTTAAAAGCATTATTTCACGCATTACTACCTAATAAGGAGACTGCTGCTACAACGGAAAACAAAACACATCTGAAAAAATATGAGAATATCATCGAGCCAGTTACAGATTTGATAACGGGATTGGTGACAGCTTTTCGATATTGCATTACACTCAAGAATTAGCTAGGAAAGAGATGTCATCATCAAGGAAAAAGATTCTGAAATTGGAGGCAACATTAAGAGAGCAGCAGAAAGAAATGATCCATATGAAAGAACAGCAAGAGGAGATTAAAAAGTTGAAGTTGCATATCACTAGGTAATTATAATATCTATAAAAATAATAAAATAGATATATTTTACATATAAAATTAATATTTATATCACAGCGTGCTAAAAGTCAGTGATAAAACACTGACATAATTTATTGTAATAACATATATTTATCGAGTTGTAACTCACGCATATGTTGGCGATAAGCATTGTTTTGCATACTTACGAATGTATGTACTTTACGAATGTGCAATTATTTTTTTAATTCTGATTGTTTTTCAACACTATAATATACGCGAGGAAAAATTTATTCGATTTTTATTGCAGTATATACATCCACATAGTTTATTTTATTAGATCTATGATCTGTCATTTCTGGATAACATCCAAATCGTCACTGTTTAGCGTTTAATTTACGAATGACGGGATGAAAATCGCGTGCTCGATGATGCGCCGATATCTTTGCGAGAAACCAGGCGCTTTCTAAGCGCGACCTAAGCACCGCGGTTCCTGTTTCAGTGATTAATGACGACGCGAGAAATCCTCCCTCGTCGGACCACCGGGTTTGCGCGCGAGCCCATCTGTCGAAGGCGATATTAATGGATTCGTCCTAGTGAAACGTAGCTTCGTATCTTGCATCCAATTAGCGACGCGGTCTGTCGTGAGTGCGGAGAGAGAGCGCGCGCGGAAGGCTTGACAAATTCTCGCGAAATAACGGCGCATGTTCGCAGATTAACGGCGCGCGTGTCTATATCGTCGCCTCTGGCGGCATTTGAAACGTAGTTAAGCTGATATTTACGCGATGATAACCGTTACCGTTTGTCTTCACCTCGGAGATATCTTCGAACGGAATGGATTCGTCTTATGAGAATATGCTCGGTAATGTGCAAAATAAATATAAAAGATTAATCGAATTTAACCTGTCTTTCCAATCTTAATTAATAAATATATACGTACAATTAGGAATTATTTTCAAAAATTGTGTAAGATGTATATTGTGAATTTTGTACATTAAAATAGTTGATTTCAATAAATTCAAACGTTTGAATTATTTTTATCGTTTATATTTATAGTTTGTAGAAACTTTGTTGGATTCTTAAGATTCACCGTTGTGGCACCGCAAGTAGCGTTTTCTGCAGCCGCAATCTTTCCTTTCTACCGATAACTCCACACGCGCATACACGTGCATAAATTGTAGGCGGCTTAGAAGTGCTGATAAGAGTGATACGGCGCATAACGCGTACATAAACGGCGTATAAAAGTATGAATGGAACATTCTTCTTGTGCTGATAAATGTCGGGAGGAAAATGTTTCTGTATAGGCTCGTCCAGGTTTGAAAGTATTATTTTATACATTTTACTTCTTTTTCCTCTTTCTCTCATTGTTTATATATTAATTTTAATTTTTCTTGTGCAACTTTATTTATGCATTAATAAATATTTGCATTTCTTTGCATACATATAAATAAAATTTATTATTTAATATAAACCTTTTTACTCGTACTGTATTTTAAATTAATAAAATTTGTGTGATTGCAAGGACATAAAACTGAGCATCCGTAAAATTTGTTTGCGGATCGAGAAAGTGACAGCGGTAGAGCATCGACAGAGCGACTTCGCCATATGACGAAGTCAAGCGAGTCAATGGCCCTAAACGTCAAGCGGAAAGGGCGGAAACGGCGGGTCGTGCATAAATAAGCGCCTGGAAACCACAATGCGTTTGCGGAGACATCGCGTGTGGGCAGCGGCCGCGGTGCCGTACGGGCCACTCTGAAAATCAATGTGAAACAATTTGGCTGACGACCTCTCACGTGACACGCCGTAAATCTCCGGGACGTCGATGATCTTTGCAGGTATTTGGTCTCCGCCGTGCCGCGATAGAATGTAACGACTTGTAACGGCGACAGACGGACTTGTCCGTGCAAATTGGGATCCTAAATCTTACGCGAACGCATACAACGTGTAATAATATGTGCAATATATAACGAATCATGCTTAGAAGCTGAATGATGTCGTAATAATTATTCTTGATAGGCCTGACGTCAACAGCAATCACAGTGGATAGAGTTATGGAATCGTTTCTTCCCAAGAGCACGAAGATACTCCTCAAATATTAATTATTTGCACTCGTTAACTTAAAATTTATTGCTGCTCGTTTAACTTAAAATTTAATTTCATATGAATTATATAATTCCGGAAATTTTACTTTCGCCGTGTAAATTTATTGCAGAAGCACAGCGATTATTGTTATAATTATATGTAATAACTATAATAATTGTTACCATAAAATAGATTTATTACAATAATTCCTCAAGTGCTTTCGCGTAAATATAACATTTGAAGACACTTAGGTTTAACGTTTAATCATATATCTCTGTACTTTCGTGATTAACAATAATTACGCCCGCGAGTGCCGTTTAAGGACACTGCGGACTTTCGACTTTCCCTTCCCTCCATCTGCCAATTACAATCGCCGCGTTTGGATGAGTCTTAACATCTCTGGAGCGTTTCACGAGACGTTGTCCACCGTTCATTAAGCCGGTTTCACGATTTACGATTCCGCCGAGAGAAATACAAATAATCGAGAAAGAGACGGAAAAGCCAGAGGAAACGTCATGGCGCTTCTTAAGAGAAAACAAGATAGGGATGAGCTGAAAGGAGTGGAATCACTCGTAATGATCGTAAGTATTTCGTGCTGTAGTATCCATAGCGAGCATTATGGTTTCATAAAAGATCACGACGCGTACATGAAAGTCCCGTCGAGTTTATGTGGCGCCCGACTTATCCCACTGTAAAACGGAGATTAATCTTTCGCCACTTATATTTTAATCCCCGAAGTCCACTCTGATTTCTTGTCGGTTCGTATTTTATCGTTTTCATGAATGAGAAGAGACGATAAGTATCCCGATATGCTATCGAGTTATTTATCGGATATCGATCTGCGAGATGCTATTTTGAAAATCGTAATCTTAGGTACACATTTCTTCATTGCGCGCGCTTTGGCAATTCTCAAGTTTATTATCATTTCAAAAAATTACGTACACTGAGAGAAAAATATAATTACTTTTGGCTTCAACCATAATCTTATAATATTTCTAACGATAATTATATGGTTAACATAATAATGTATATAGTTAAGTTAATCATATTTATTGTTAGAAATATTATAAAATTATCATTGAGGCCAAAAGTAACTATATTTTTCTCTCACAATCAATATATATTCCATACTTGTGTTGTGTATTTATTTAAATTTTTTAAAATTAAATTAAATAAACTTTACAGAAGAAAATTATTGCATTCAATTTAGATATTTGTTCAATCTTATCGCCAAAGCATAAACGCAGGAAGAAATTACATCGATATCGATTCATTCACGCATAATTTACGCTTGTCCGAAGAAAAAAAATTTATGCAATGCATTTGAAGTCTCGACAGAGTTCAGTGTTTATCCTTCGATCTTCCCTGGAAAGAATAACACCCTCGGTCAGTGGCTCCAATTTCATCTTGACGTGAATATCGGAGTACGCCGAAAAAGAGGTGGATACGTTTTAAGAAAACACTTAAGTTACGGTCTGCTCCGGTTTTGAGGCGCCCTAAGGTCGAGCGATAACCATTTAAACAGATCTGGTTGAGTAAACCTTTTCAAACGGCTTCCTAGTTCGAATTCGATCTTTTCGTGTGTATTTTTTTTATTTTTATCTTTTATTGTTCACGAGCGGGAATGCTCGTACATAGAAAAACTATTTTATCTTTTTTTCTGAGACATCGAGAAAATTGTTTCTCTTCTATTTTATTAATCCTTTGTATTGTTTATATTTATTCCAAAAGTATATTGTAATTAAATAAATAATGAAGATATTAATATCTTTATTAAAATATTTTATAATAAATTCTTTGAAAGATATTTTAATAAAAAAATACAAAATTAAGAAAATTATGAGAAAAAAATTTTAGTTTTAAATACAAATTAATTGGTTATGGCAATATTTAATATAAATATGTATAATTTTTAATTTAATATTACTTTTAAACAATTTCGGCAAACCTCGAAAAAACTGCATCTCGCACAACGCAATCGGGAAAAGAAATGTTTCGAGGAAACGACGGCGATTTTTGCCGAGGCGGTGCATATGCAAAGGGACCGATATACGGTCTCATAACGAATGTATCTCGCTTTCTATCGAGGCCCGCGAAACCATATTAGTGCATCCTGCATTGCACAAACCGCAACGGCCAGTTACAACCTGGCTCCATATTAGCGTACTGTTCTTTTCACGTATACTTCATTGATTGTAGCAACATACACGATATTTACACGGTAATACCCTCGCGCATTCATATGACTGCATTCTCTTTTGCAGATACGCCGCTATTGTCCGAATGATAGCGAATAAAGTGATTCTTAACTTTTTTTGTATTCTCTTTCAGTAATTTTATCAGTGAAGTTTATGTACTATTTTTTTAGGCATCAAATGACAACTTTTCTTATTTTTACATATTTCCTCGCAAATTTATAAGATGGTCTATTTGATCGCTCGTATAAGGACAACTCCTCGAAGAACTCGGCGGAAAGATCCCAACGTGGAGGATCCTTTGTAAATGATCCGCGATCGTAGATCATGTCTCGTGCGAACCTCCGCGCCGCAGGTTATTTATAATTGTTAGAAGTGCATTGTAACGAGTACCTGAGTTATTGGACGTCGCGAGGAATATTGTGTCCTCGTTGAACCTCCTGTCACGTCACGGCCACGCGCATACTTTGTATCACACCCGTTATACTTGCGAGCTGCTCTCAAGCGATGAGGAAGCGTCGCGGACCTCGACCGACTTAAACCGCATTTCCTCGCTGCATCGCGAATCCCACGGTTTCTATAACGAGCCTCGCGATATGAGTTTTCAAGTTCTTTATATCTCAATTATAACGCGCGGCAACGCCAGGGAAATAAGTCAAGAGATAATTTGGGTGTTAAATTAAAACCTCAGTTAAAACATATCGCCTGTGAATTACTTCATTAACTCTTCTGATGGCCAGGAAATATAGTTACGCTTATGCCCAATTACTGCACTCTCCATGAACTGCATTTTTCACTGACATATATATCGAATAAATTATCGAATAAATCGTTTCTAAGAATTAAATTCGTAAATTATCTAAAGCGATCATTTAAAGTGATTATTTGAGACCGTAATGTCTCTATATCGTCCTGTAAAAGAGATTATCTTTTTTCCTTAAAGATTAATAACTACATGTAATTAATAATTATCACTTTTAAACTCAATTATTAATAATTTACGAATATCAGCTGTTAAAATTTTCTGTGCATCAAATTTAAGGATTATTATTTAATTTCTCGAAGAATAATTTCTATAGTCTTATTTTTATAATCTCATNAAAATTAAAAAAGTTAAACGAGTTTTAAACTCTGTTTTTTTTTTCTAAGTCTGTAGGGAGAATCGGCAAATCTCAGGTAAGCCTGAGATAATTTGAATCAATGTTTATGGAACGATTCTTAGGACTTCCACTGCGTGGAAGTCTAAAGTCTACTGCTGGACGCACGTTCTACATCTCCTCGCAACTGGTACTCCTGCAGGATTCCACCACAAGAACAGCGAGACCTAAAGAACAGCGAGACCTTGTAGATCCCTCAGACGAGGTTTCTCTCGCGTCCGGTCGCGTGTCGCGGATCCGCGTCGCCTCCGTGGCGTCGAATTAATTTTCATGGATTTCCGCGGGGCGAACGAGACAGGCTCGCGCCACGAACACGATCGTTCCCCGGCCGTGGAAGAAAATTAATTGGATGCGGCTGCAGCTTTACGGCTGTCACCATTATACGGCCTTTACACGCGGCTTAAAGCGTCGTTGCGCCGCGCCGTGCGAGATAGTTAGCGATTAATGCGATCGTCCATTCGCTCGCTCGCTCNCTCGTTCGCGTTCACCGGCGCGTGTTTCACACGCGGGGCCACGACTGGACGACGTTAATTGCACTATCAAGTAACGCGAAAGTGCCGCGTACCGCCCGCGATAATTGCGCTTAACTGGTCGCCTCAATTGGGATGAATTGTCGTTTTCTCGCGATTACTATTTTTGCTGTCTCATTTGCCGCGGATCGTCTCGTATGTTTATTACGTTTCACCCAACTGTATCACTACTAAATCAATTTAATTAAATTGAATCGCTGACAGCCGTACAAATTGACGACTTTCATACTGAAGAAGAAACTGCGAGGTAGGCTTCTAAAGTTTCCTAGAGAAAATCATCTTATAACATTTCATAATGAATGTAATATGCAATCGGAATATAATTTTCTAAACTTTTTTTATATGCATGTGATTATCGTATTAATTAATTTTTGCACAGATAAATTTCTGTTTTATGAAATCATTAGCCATTTCTTAATATTTGATATTTTTTATAATTCAAATACTATTAATTTTGTTTTATCATATCCTGAAATCGAATTTCAGGTTTTAATCTATAAACGTGTGAATCACTCGGGTGATGATCGCGGTATATAACAAACACTTTGACGCGAACTACGTAGTAATAAACGCAGTTTCCGCCGCGCGCTTTTTACCGGAACCCGCAAATAAGCCGACAGTGTCCAATTTCGTATTACGCAAAGCTGACACCGAGCACGTCCGTTCAGTTCTCCATCTGCACCTGTAACACAACGTAACGCAAGCGCCCGCAAGGTCGAATCTAAATTACCGCTCTCGCAATTAATACGTGTCATGGTCGTCGTAAATAAACGAAGTACACGCAGACACGCGGCTGTCGCTCGTAAACTGCGAACTGCGGCGAGCGCGAACGTAATCAATAACGATTCTGCGGGTTGCCGTAACCCGAATAACGTTGCGACGATCGTTGTCGATTGCGCAATCGTTAATCGATACGCGAACGTGCCGCAGACTGCATCGCCCGCGGTTTATCCGCCTCCCCTCCTCCCCGCGATCGGGTAAAAGGCAAATAAATTAATTGTGCCCGGTCTTTAATTCCGAGAGCGGCGCGATTAATTGGAGAAATGCTCACACGGTCGCGTCGTCGTGATGCATTTATTACTCGTGCGAGACACGCTTTCCCACGATCGCGAGACAGCTTTTCCTCCCGTCCTCTTGCGAAAGAGATTCGGAGGTTCCGCCGGTGTATTCTCGAGAGAACCCGGATGCTCAAGGGATCAAAGGATATGAGGAACGCGCCGCTGTATTAATACCGAAATCCCTATTATTATTGAAATCATTCGGACCCCGAGGGTGTCACGGTGTATTAAAGCTACTATGCTTGTTGCTGATGTGCTATTATATACTGGGTGTATGCGAATGAAGAATTATTCCAGCGTGCATGGTGGTCCACGCCAAGCGGACTGACGTAAATTACTATTAAATTTAATATTGACAATTTAACTGCTGTGGTTGAATTTGCGTGAAATGTAAAATGGTCGGATCGATTTCACACTCAATAAATCAATAACAAATAATTTATGTACGAACTCATTGGAAAGTAATTTGTTTTTTCCATTACATATTATTAACAGAGAATTAACTCTTTCAAGCCCGCGTATTAAAATTTAATATTTTTAATATTCATATTCAATTCAGTTTCTGTAATTGTAAAAGGAATGATTCAATTAAGGCGCATGATATTTATAAATTATTTCATTTTGCAATCTTTTCGATTATTAAAAAAATTACACGTTATCTAAGCTAATATTTTATTTGTGTATGAAAAGAGTCTTTGTATTACTTACGTATCTCAACGCCCATGCTAGTAGGTTAAAATTTGAGTGTTTACGCGTTACTTTCACGAAAAAGATCTCTCCCACGAGAAAGGGAACTTTTCCATGCGATCGTTGGTCGCGATTCCCGCGTAAACCACAAAATTCCAGACAGACATGTCGGCGAGAGCCCGTAAAAGTCGTGGATCTCCCACGCGGATGGATCTCGCGAGAGAGATCGCACGGAGCGACGCTGGTAGAGCGGATTATGGAGTTTACGTGTCGTATTATCATAGACAGTGCAATGTCACGAGCGCCTCGTCTCGTGTACGGGGCCTTATAGGAGCGGCCGCGACCGACCGCCTCGTATAATCCGCCGATCTGTATTGCGAGATCGATGCGCGGGGTGCTGCAGCTGGCACACGTACTGTATGTATGCACGCCGATGCCGATACACGGGCCCGTCCCTCGTAGGAATTAATCCCGATCGTCGTTCGACAATCCGTCATTGGACGGACCGGTGAGCTTAGCTGCGTTCGAGACGGCGAGCGTATATACGACGGACGTCCAGTAAATGCGGGAATATACGTTGGGAATCGGTAATAGTTTACGACGTTGACAGAGATAAACTGCAGCTAGAGAAACGAAAGAAAACGTGAGGAGTATAAACGCGTAACTTCGAAATTGCTCACTTTCCAAGACAGCACGTGGATGTTTTCGAATGAATACAACTTGATATCGATTTTATTCGAATTGTACTAAATGTTAAATTTTATTTGACTTCTTTTCCTTTTGTACATTGAGAGAAATATATAGTTACTTTTGGCCTCAATCACAGTTTTATAATATTTTTAACGATAATTAAGATTAATATAATAATGCATATAGTTAAGTTAATCATATTTCGTGTTAGAAATATTATAAAATTATGGTTAAGGCCAAAAGTAATTATATTTTTTCTCATTTTTCTCTACTACTGATAATTTATTTTGCAAAACGTATAGTTCTTCACTAAACTTTTTTACATATATATAAATATGCATCGTAATATTCACGAAACTCTTGTCCAATTTATTAAAAAGAATTTAGAGATAATATATAAAATTTAAGAATATAGTCGTTAATGAATTTCAAGCCATTATGTTAAAACAGGAATCAGATAATTTAAGTACCGAATCAAATTACTCGCGCATTAACGACGGTATATCATTTAGACGAATTATCTAATATTGGTCGCTGCTGAGATTGCTCTCGCGTGCGTCCTAAGCGTAACGCATAGTTGGTGCGATTAAACAAAATTGGATGCACATAATATATAATCAGCGGCGGTATGCATTATCTTATCACGCGCGATGAATCGCGACCGGCAGGAAGATGATTCTAATGACTGTCGGGAGCCTCCTTATCCAGTAAAGGGCGAGTGTACCCGCTTATTATTCCTAGCAGAGGACGAAACAAGGACGAGAAGGTAACGCGAGTATNACGTGCAAGGCGACCATAGCTTCTGCACCGAGAGCCGCCTCGAGCATTTCGGCGCGGCGCGGCGCGGCGCTCTCGAGAAGAAGAGCACGCCGCCGCTCGTGGGAAGATGGAATTGGGTTAATCCTACGAGCCGAGTTCTCCGTCTCCGAGAGGGCAAGCCGCTGCCGGGACGAACATGGCGCGTACATTTGTCAAAGTCTACGGGACTTCCGACGCGCGTGGAGAACGCGCTTCGTGCGGTTCGTCGCGAAAATAGCATACATGGCGGCGGCGTTTATTCACGAAACACAAGAGGAAATAAAATCCAATGAGTGTTCCAGTTGAGGCATTTTAAAAGGGAGTATGATCTAAATATAGACCGAGTCGGCTCTGTCGCATTTGCATTACAAATGGCACGAAAAGAAAGTTTCTGTGTCACATATATTGGATAAAATGAATTTAATTTATCTAATTATATCTAATCGAAAATAAAAGTATTAAAATGTATTATTAAATTGTAAATTATTAGATAAATAAGTATATTCATTCTAAGCCAAAAGATAAATGATGTAAAGATGATCTACAAAGAGCAGTTCTACAAAGTAAAAATACAAAATTTTAGAATAAAAATTAAACTCTTAACAAAAAATAAGACATATTTAAATTCGAGGAAGAAATGTTGGATTAATTCAGTGTGGCCAAGGGAAAGCTGTAACATGTAATATTAAGAGTATAACTTGAAGCGAGCCAAAGTATTACCGATTTCTTACACTCGCCGTAATGACGAATAAATTGCTACATATATACATCCTAGGATAACCCGTCGTGACAGCCGCAGGCTTTATAATGTTCATTCGGTTTCATTTTAGCACCGAGATCAATTCACGCGTTATTACAATTTCCTCATTTCTTGAAAAAAAAAAAAAAGAATTATTTAGCTTTATGACACCTTCGTTCGCAGTTACAGTCGTTAGCGGTCTCATTATCACTTGCAAAACTGACTGCGAATTAACGATTTTTAAATCCTCGCTAGACATTTCGCGAAAATTTCACAACTCGACATCGTGAACTATACGCTGTGCCGCAACAACAGATCCGCACAACGATCAGGAATAAAAGAAACGTATGCTTAAACCGCAATTGGCACTTGGCTCGAAACGCAACTCTCGTTGCAACCCAAAGACGCAATGCCGAAGAGCCAGCGCGCCACTCCCGCAAAGAGCTACTTCCTCGAGGGATCGTTCCTGCGACCGATTGTTGCCGTACTCGGTGGTTATGCATTCTCACCTGCATAGCTCCGCGTCGCGCGCGGAAATTAAGCGCTTCAAGTACTATTGACTATTCGAGCGTGGCCGCGGCTCTCTCCGCCCATCGCCGACGTAATTCCCGGCTATTACGAATTGTTAACGTCGGGTGCCCCATCATTGCGATTAGACGTTCGTGTCAAATCGCATAATACGCTCCGTGCTCGACGGCGAGGCGCTCCGCGGCCGGCCACTTTATACGCAGGCCTAATAGCATGACGTAAGAAAGTAACAGTCCACATCGCGCGCCCGCGTAATTTTTCGTTTTGCATAAGCGTAAGCCCGTTAAGGCGGCGTCCCGCGATAATATCATCGTGCAAATACAGCCGGTAATTTGTTTGCAAATGTATGCTAAATGGGATAGCCGCGCCATCCGGCGAATGGTCGCCGACGATCATAGAGCTGACCGTACCATGGAAATTCGTACATTTCCGTAATGGTACAATTTGCATAACTGCACGAGGATATTCAATGCGGCCCGAGTACACAGTGGATCTTAAGAAAGTCGAGAGGAACGCTAAAGATAGAAAGCCGACGAATTTTTGTCGTATTAATATTCCAAAGATAACACGGAACGCAACAGGTTCGCAATAGAGATGAATAAGCTCTCGTGCTGAACTGTTTATTTATACGAGCACAATGCGAAATAACTTTACGGTTGTTAATTTCGAGGCTAAGCGTGCTATTATCGCGCGTACGCATTCCATTAGGACATATCTCCGCCGCGCCGCGTTCTGCTCCACATTCCTCTATCACCGCATTCCTTCCCTACCACGCTTAATGTCGTCTAATTTAAGCTTTTTTGTCCCTTATCAGCGCGCGGCTCGTGGCACGAGACGTTATCGCTTCGCGCGTTGAAACGGAAGAATAATTCGGTCGCGAACGGTGCCAGAATTCATCTAGGACCTTGCACTCGAGCTGCATTCTCTGTCTGTTTATTCGCCAAACGGAATCTCACCTCGAAATAGTGGGGCCGCGGGGTTCGCGCTCGGGGAACACACGCATACGGGAGGAGGAGGGGGAGGGTTGGCGCAGGCTACTTCGGCGCTGACGTCTCAATGCAGCCACCGAGAGGACCACCCAGCCGCGATACTTCCTACGACCGCCCAAACCAGAAATCCCCTAAAAAGACGACGAGGGAAAGATCCCTCGAGCATCGACGGAGAGAAGGGATAAAGGAATGGATAGCTCAGATGAGATTAGCGGAACAGCGTTAAGCCGACGAGGATGTTTGCATTTTAAATATTTGATTACTGGAACGTATTAAGTATAGAGTCTATTTCGTAATTGCGTCTAATCATAAAATAATAGCTTCGCATGGATTCTCGTTAGATATGTTACCGATGCATTGCATTTTATATATTTGCAAATAGAAAAAATTTATAGGTAAATTTGTATAATTAAATACCATTTACAGTTTAGCATATTAATTGGAAATGATTTTTCAAATTATTATGAATGCGATAAATAAGAATTCAATTATCAGAATTGATTAATATTAGATAAAAACATCTTTGCGATTTATAAGACTCTTTCAAATTCATTTTTTAAATTTAACTCTTGTTTTTAGAGTGTGATATCGAATGGCATTCATAAAAGTTCGCCGAACCCGATCTCACAGTTAATGTGTTACAAATTGTCCGGAGCTGGTGCACCGCTGCCACAGGGATTATCACGGAAGAGCTCATTGCGTCGCCCTGAATTTGTCAATAAATAAAGGCTTATGTTAATTCAAGCGACGGACCAGAGCCGACCGAGATATTTCAAAGGATTAATATTACATTTACGCCAATATCAGACCCGGGGTTTTAACCTCCCGTGGACCTGAGTTTTGAATTCAATGGAACTCACATCCACTCAGAAATACATACACGTACTCGCTGAAACAAACTTTTCAATGCGCTATGAATCTTGTTAATATATAATATATGTAAAAAAAATACATGTTTAACTGTATCCGCTTAAGTGAGATTTTGATGCAAGATCTCAACATTACATATATCTTATTCAGAGATGCAAAATCGAACTGCGAGGCTCTTTATAAAAAGTTTTAAAATTAATTTAAAGATTAAATATCTAATATTACAGAACGATGTTGTTTGAATGTTGTTATATTCATCTAATTTTTATAGCTATTGCATCCTTATGTGCAAGTCAGAATTCCATGCGTAAAAATAAAATAAAGTAAAATAGTAAAAATAAAATAGAATCGAGCGATAATCAAATAAAGACAGGATTTAAAAAGTTTTTTATTGGAATGAAAATTCCGACTAAAGCCTATTGTGAAACTTCTATCAAATTAAATCCGTAAAGATTTAAAGCTTTCCCATCGTGATCTTAATCCGCGTGAGTCCGGCAAGAATGGTCCACCGAGCTTCACAGCAGCCAGAGAGATCAGCCTCTGGAATCGAATTATGATATTTCAAGCGCATTTAATTCGGAAACACTCGTCTGATTTATAATCCGACGGCCGATCATCATCGGTATCTGCGGAATGCCGATCGTCGAAAGTGAACCGGGCATCCCGATTCGATCGGATTTACGAGGTGCACCTGCAGTTAACGACCGCGCATACGCATTGGCGATTTTCTTGCCGATCGGCATCCCGTCCGTAATTACTTTATGTTCATGCGAAAAAAGAGTATGGAATCTCTTCCAAGGTTTCATAAAATTAGCATCCTATTTTCAAAACTAATCGATAGAGTTTTGACTGCTCCCCAAAAAATTCTCCAGTCTCTAATACGTTCCAGAAAAAATTCCAAAAGAGTTCTGATAATTGAATGCAAAACATAAAAAATATTTTAAAATAAGATATAATATTAAAAATCATATCTTTTTGTCTTGTCAGTTTAAATCATAGTATTTTAAATCATGATATTTTTTCAATAGAATTCTTCAGCTACTATTCAGAATTATAAAAGATGTTAGAGTTGCAAAAAAAAAATGTTCAATTCATATGGGAATGTAGAAAGTTTCCATCGAAAAACTGACTGAAGTACTTATTCGTTTTTTGTACCGTGAAAATCGCGTCACATTGAGTAGGTAATGATACATATCACAGGGATATTATCTGACCTTCATAATGAAATGGTATAACGCGCTTTTAGCAGACTTAATATCGTACACGGCTGAGAGTGAAGCGACCTAATGGATAACGCATAATGCACTGTAATTAACTACTCCGGGATGAGAAACGAAGGCGGATTGACGTCGGCGAATCGACACAGTGAGCTTCGAAGTTTATATAACACCGGTTCTTTATGATGCAGACGAGCTGCTCGAGTGCCTCGTAATGGCCGACAACTGTCTCCTTCGTGGCCTCTCGCTTAAGTTACACTCCGTAACTGACTCCGATTCCCATTGTGACACCCTTTAAGCGCACGGCCGTCGCACGGACGCGCGCTGGCTCTGTAGACACAAGCACAAAGAAATATTTTGAAAATGCTCGCCGCTTCTTCGACTTATTCACGCCTGTCGCGCGGACAATAGTGAGACGATTAGCGGTGGATACACCGCGATGACACTGGGCGGCTTCAGCGATCCGACTTTACTTTGGACGCAACGATGACAAAGATCTTTATTAAAAAACAGTTAGAGTTCCCCGTGCCTCGGAGACGCGGCATAATTGAAGAGAAAAGTTAACGAAGCGTATACATATATTGAAACAGACGTATTACAAAACTTAAGCGAGAGAAAGAAAATTATCTTTAAGGTAAAACCTATTATTTCTCATACCATTTAATATTAATTTAATGTGATAATGTAATGAAAATGATGAATAAATTAAATTGTGATAAATGTGCTTTCTTACTAATGAAAATTGTTTTAACGTCTTATTAAAATTTATTAAAGATATTCTACGCTTTTGTTCAAAACTTAGTAAAAATTAATCTTACGTAGATCAATGCATAGATTCGAGTACAGTAAACAATATAACACCCCGTTTCTTAATTTTCTTTCTCTAGACTTTATGCGCGGTCTGAGCAGAACTGTGATTAAACATATTCCGAGGTTTACTATCTGTTTACCTAAATTATACTTCAAGTGAAAGTTTAAATATTCCACATGTGGGCAATGATGTATAGATTTCCAACGCTGGATTAACGAGCGAGGTCGTTTTCTCGATCACACATGCACTGCGCGATCCAGTAATCGCCGAAACATCAATCCCGCTGCTTATGAAATCCGCGTCGCACGGAGCACGCAAGATCGTCGAATCAACGGCGAAGCACCGTTAGACAGTTCATTTAATCCTACGCCGTCATACGGAAATACAGCGTAATTAACAACGAGGTGCGAGCCGGGATTGACTGACGTCGACGATTCCCGGCCGCGGGATATATAAGTTTATGTAACCCGCGCGTTTACATCGCGCGTCGACGAGATCCCCGACTGGAATTTAACCCGCACCCATGACGTAATATTTATGGGATGCTTTTTTTCTCCGTGACAGGAAGTTTCTCCTCGTTTAATCATCTTCGCCGGACTAATCATGCGGGACAGAGTGTAACGCGGTACGCATCTGAATAATAATACGCTCAACTGCTAACCGCGCATTTATTATAAATTATTATCGCGAGCTTTCAAGCAGGAAAATGTATAAGATGTATAAGATATATTATTATTTTGTCGAAGAGAACTGCGAGAGTGCGAACATTAAAGCACAATTACAATATATTCAATTAAAAGAGAAAATAGCTAGTATGCGATAAAACCGAAAAACGTACATAACAAATATTTAAAACATTGTTAGATTTTTTTATATTATGAGATATATGCAATTTTATCTAATAAAAAAATATTTTTTTCTTATATTTTATATTAGAAAATTACAACTGAAACTATCATTTTGATTTTAAAAAATTTTAATTTAATTTAGTAATTCTAAATAGAATCACACGTTAAATAAAAATTGAACTCATTCGCGCGAATTCTTATAATTCTTTGACCGATATGCTCTGTGATTCGTGAAAAGGATCATGCGTCATTAGAACAAATGGAAAATTAAAAGATGAAAAGTTCCGCTCGAAAAGTTACACGATCAGTGCCTCGATTTGAAACGTAAGGCAAGCTGAAACGCCTATAAAAGTTAGGTCGCGAAAAAGAGCAGTACTTGCGATGCTTCCTCAGCGTCTGGTTACGTTAATGTACGAGCAGGATGCGCATAATGATGCGTTGCACCATCCCGATTAACGAGCGTCAACGGCGCGAACCCGTCGTTGTCGGCGTGCTGTTACGCGTCGGCGGAGTCGACGACCAGCTCGATCATGGAAACACGTCCGCCGTCCGTGCCGACCCCATGATTCAGCGGCCGGTCACGCCGAATGACATTGTTATGCAGCGTTTGCATCGGGACGAAGGAGGCCGCGCCGATGGTGGGGGCCGTACAAAGGCACGAAAGGCTGGCGAGACTATTGTGCGTAAGAGTGCAATGGCGCAAGCCAATGCATTATCTCACGCAATGGGACACTGACACCCCGTTTGCGGTCCCTCCTTGCGGCGCAGAGAGCCACACAAAGCGAGACACAGTGAAGACTAGCGGACGAACAGCGACGGGAAACTGATAAGCCACGACACGAGATTACGTCGCCACGAGGCGTGCTGTAACGCCGTGAATATTTATGAAAAGGGAGATTCTCAATTCGATTGTTTAGAAATTCCTTAATTAAGACGCTCGAATAATGCAAGAATAAATGCAAGAATAAATTCAAATGAACATCACTAATACCAGATTAATTTTTTCGCTTCTGTCTCTTTCCCTTTTCTTCTCTTTCTCCTCAAAGAAATAATTACTGAATTGAAGTTACCAAAATACGCAAAATGACGCAAATACACAATGTATACCGTGTTCGGAGCTCTTAATATTTTGCTCGTAAATATTTGGAGTTTAGATAAAAGTTGAATGTTTAATGTATGAGATGATGATTCTATACTAGTAAGAGACATAAATTCACCTATCTCGCGGTCTGATCATCCATAGCGGTGGAAAGAAACGCGATTATGTCGACGCTGGACGAAAACTCGTTCCTCCGCATTACCATTCGCGTCCGAAATGCAGTCTCCTACCGTGCAGCGGTACCGTTTGATGTGAGCAGTATCCTCGCTGCGTATCTTTCTCCTCCGCTGCTCGCTACACATTTCTCTTTTCATTTTATTCTTTTTCCCCCTATTTACTCTTGTCCGCCCACTACGTCACCCTCTCCTTCTTTATCTTGACAATATCTGAGAGCATTTTTCGCTGTTTAACCCCTTTTTTTCATACTATTTGAAGAAAAATGAGAATTTAAATACTTTTAACTACTATTTAAATACTTATAATAAAAATTGAATCAGGTTTCGTAGATTCTTGATTTACTGATATTAAAAATAAAGAGGTAAGTTATCATTTTATCATGATTTGAATTATATTAATATAGAATATAGAATGTCATTATTGTCTGGATGTATTTTTTAAGCGCTTGTTTCCCTCTCTCCCTTTTCCTCTTACTGCTCTCTTTTTTAGGTATTTTAATTTTTCTATTCCTCATGGTCTCATAATTCTCTTGTTTGCAAGAGAATAATGACATTTCCCACAATCGTCATGCACGCAGAACCACTAAAGCGGAAGGGCATTGGAGTGGGGCCAGGGTTTAAGGGCCCAGTGGCACGAGTTAAGTGGTCCCCTCGTTGTCGCAATTATCGCGGAAACAAAACGACAACCAACAATGCGACAAATACCGCGTAAACAAACGCGAAGGAGAAAGAAGGGAAGAGGATGAGAGAGAGAAGGAAGGCAGCAGAAGTGAAGAGGAGATGTATGCGTCTTTATATTGCGGAAATTAATGGGAAGGAATGCTTCTGCGTCGGCCAAGTAATTGCAGTCGTCACAACGGTCCTTTACAAAGCGAATATAAGAAAAGAACTACGTTTCCAATACTTGAAATAATTAAAATATTCGTGGAACAATTTGAAAAATTATATTTTCTAGCTATAATTAAACGTACAAAGATATATATGTGTGTGAGTCAAGTATTTTAACAAGTATCCCAAGGAAGAAAGAGAGAAAAACAGAGAATCAACAAGAGATCTGTTGTTTACATTATTTTACAGTTCACCATTATTTTTGTGACAAGTATCAAAAGAACGTCCAAAGTAAAGTGCCCGTGTATTAAAAAACACGGGGGGGTCTGATGCCGCCTCTGGCTCTCCGTCGGTCAACGAAGACTCCTCTTCGTATGTGAGCCGTGTCCGGTCCCTTCATTAGAATAATTGCGTACCGTGGGATGATTAAGTGCTTCTTCCACACGCTTAGACGTTACACATATGTGACAGAGGTTTTTTTATTTGCAAATATCTCGCGAATGTCTTTTATGCGAATATCTCGGTTATGCTTTTAGAAATAAACATAATCACTCAAAGAAAATTGTAAGTTAAGAGCTTCTTATACAAACAATATGATCAAAATAATGTACTAATTATACATATATGTTTATCATTAGATTTTTATATTTCTAAAAACAATTCTCAAATATTTAAATTAATAATTTTGCACACAATAGTTTGTTTTATAATCTTTAGTCTTTAACGAAATAATGTTACATCATATAATAATTCTATAGGTAAAAAAATCAGAACAAATCCATTTCAAACGACACATTTCTCTGTTTCTGTTTTTTTAATCCTCATTTCTTGTTTTTAAAAATCTTTATATATATTATTTCGTGTCGTCTCCGATATTCGTCCAAAGCGAATGTCACTTCTCACACATACGCAAACCAGCAGAACCATTGTTTGTTAATGTTTCTTCTTTCTTTTCCTCTCCTTTCCATTGAGAGGTACACGGCTTCGTGTGTGGCAATTTTTCTCGACGAAGTGTAGCCCATTGTTGAATGGGCACTGATATTCCCGGCAATCGGGTTCTGGGCTCCTTCACAAGCCGACCAATTTACCGGCCGACAAATACCCCTTATAGTCTCTCGCGTAATCGTGAAAAAATGAGAATCTCGGGGGTATCAGCGCAATCGCGATCAAGTCGATTCAACGTTAAAGCAAGACTACTGCGTAATTGCAAAGTATATAATTACAGCTTACGCGCTATATTAAAGTCAATTTTTTCGACTTAATGGGAAATCTCTCAAACCGCTTTTATATAAGGCGCTGAGAATGATTTAAACGTCGTATTTATAAATTGTAGCAAGATTATATAGTATGAGACTATTTATATAATATACAGAGACTATGTGAGTATAATAGTCTATGAATTAAAATTTAAAAAATATATTTTAAAAGATATTTTCACGTCTTCTTCAAATTTCAATTAAATTGGAATTTCTTTTTTTTTTTAGAAAATATCTTAAATTAACACGCCACGATTACTTGGTCGTGAAATTATTCCACGCTTTAACGCGCAATTCTTCACAAGTGTGAATCACGTTTGTATGTAATTGGAACTCGCAGATGAAATAATTGCGTCGCGCTATCGTTCATCAAAGCATTCTCGCTCGAGTGGACGCGGAACGGTTTGTCACCCGCGGTGAGTTAATACGATCGCACTGAATTCATGCTCTTTATGATACAACACAAGCGACGCTTGGGAGTTAACGTTCAGGCTGGCGAGAGAGGTGGTCTCGATTCGTTGTGAAAATAAATGTATCCACCATTTCCTCATCGATCGGCACTACACCAGGTAGACGCCCGTAACAAAGTATATCAAGCTACACATAAAAGCGTATCGGTCGACTCACCGTGAAAAATACAGAATATCAGAGTTTCTCGCGCCGAATAGAAACTTATATCGGGAGATTTAGAACCGTTTAGATACAGCAAAGACGGTCACGTCCGTCGTATTTAACTTTATCGGCGAAGGGACTTTTATGTGGTCATCCGGTCATAAGATATCGCTTACCTTATATTCCATCACGCGCGTTTTACGGCACTTCGTACGAGTGGCTGTATATATTCGCGTTTGC
Organism: Tetramorium alpestre; assembly: GCA_021460005.1. Lineage (NCBI taxonomy): Eukaryota > Metazoa > Arthropoda > Insecta > Hymenoptera > Formicidae > Tetramorium > Tetramorium alpestre. The sequence continues at coordinate 1,448,536 of JAJVSH010000018.1, read as the reverse complement.
AATAACAGATGTTGTTCATTTCTGCTTATGGGAGGTAAAGAGATTCCTCGAATCCCCATGATAAAAAGATTTGCCCGTTGCGACGAGCTAAACGATAAAAAGCACGTTATTATTAAATTACATAAATCACATTTAAATTCTGAGTTATTAATATTAGATGTATGCAAAGACTTGACATTTTCTCAACTATTTTTGTCAATAGAGCGTAGAAAAATATTTATGTGAAATAAATAATTCAATACAACGCGCAGAAATCTCTTATCACTTTACACATAAATACTTGACATGAATATCCAAGTATTTCTAAGTAGTTGATATGCATGCCTATAAATATTTTGTTAATAATGCCAGATTTCTTGTGTTGAGTGAGAGTTCAATGGTGTTACGGAATAAAACATTCATATTGGTCTTTATGATTTCATATCACAATCCTGGTAGGAATCGGGAAGTGACCGCTGTCACGTGCGACATTTCGTAATCGTTAAGTTCCTTTCAAATTCTAGCGAGTAGACACCATTTGAACTAAGACGATTTGATTAACAATATGTAAGTTTTTAGGACAGTTCGTCCTTCGTTCGATTTGACTTAATTTAAAACACTTGTACCGATTACATGGATTGCCGATTAGTTGTTCGATAGTAGCGAATTATTTTAACATTAGCGAAAGCTAACGTTTGATATTTCATAATGAGAATATTGGTCAATTTCTACAGAAATTGAACACATTCCACGTTTCTTTCAAAAGAACTGCAGTAGAATTTATGCTCGGAGGCTTACAAATTGATTATATTTACGCAATAAGATTGCTGCAAACATGCAAAATCGTACTTTACCATTTAATTAAATTGATCAATATAAGTTATTAATACAGTTAGAATAAAATTCATGAAATTCGAACCGTTGGAAAGATTAATAATTCCATTTTCAGAATTAATTAATCGCTTGACTAAATCTCCAAATTTGTGGCAGTAATATGATTTATGACAGAAATGCAAGTGCAATGTATGTTGCAGACGTGGCGTCAGTTCTATTATCGTAACACAGAGAACCAAATTAGATCGGCTTCTTAGAAAGGGTAGCCATTAAGGAAAGCTCGCGCTCTAGTCGTGGGAAGGTTAACGTTCCGTCGTCGTAGCACTGTGACGAATCGCACAAAGTGTTGGCGACGAAATTGGTCTCAGAGCTCAAATCTCGTCTCGTCTGTAACCTCGGGTAGTCGGCACCCCCTCCCCCTCCCCCATCCACCCCCTTAAATTCATTTCGTAATTTCTCATCTCGTTTTAATGCCTCGGGCGCGCCGTATTTAAATCTGTAATTAATTGTCGGCCTTGAGCTCATGCACACGTTTTACCCATTAAAATTCGTACTCGGGAGGCTAGATTAATTAATCGCTCCGCCTTAATAGCTCTCCGCTGATGTAGTGCCGTGGACAAAGTTCGGCCGATCGGTTTTCGCCGACGACAAATGAAGCGCATAATAAANCCCTCGATCATTTGCGGCCGCCGTCGTTTCTCTCACCGCGAGCTCACAATTTGCATTTTCGCACCTTCGCACCTTCGAGTCGTTTAAAGCCGTCGTAGATCTCGCGACTGCTTGCTCGGAGGCATTTAAAGGAAACTCTGATCGATACGATGTGCGTTCCAATCCGCCTCGTCCGCGCCCATAAACGGATCGACTTCATTCATAAGCTACTGTCGTCGAAACGCTCTCGTTGTCGATTCGTATATTTGCTCCTCGCTCCGACGACGCGACGGTAAGAGAAGCGTGGGAAGTTATAAAGTCAACGCATGAAAAAAATTGGGGGGCGTGCAAAAATTACCGAAATATACGGCGTTGTTTTTATTAAAGCACAGTGGAGAAACTTCGTGCGGAGGATTCTTTCAACTCTACCCGTTACAATTGTCTTTCATTGTAAATTTTAATGCATCATGAATGAAATTATATGTTACTTAATTCGAATGTTCAATTATAATTATTAGCTATTTATTTGAGAGTCTGCAATTTTATTATTTATATATTTTTTTATTTATATATATTTATATATTTATATATATATAACGCTATTTATATATATAACGAAAAACAGCTTGTATTAGTATACCTAAAAACGAATTACGAAATCAGCTGGCGAACAAAATTGTTCACATCAAATTTCAGGCGTTAGACCGTGAAAGGATTGATCACAACATGCGCTTTCCGCCGGCGAAAGAACATTCCGGTATATCGCTTGGCAGATTTATCGTGTGTAACTCCTTTCGCGGGGACCCGAAAGGCCGAGGTATCGCCGGAGGAAAGAAAGAGGTTTCGACAGGTCGTCTTGTTCATTACATCCTCGCAGGGTTAATGCACTGGCCACAATCGCGGCGCATGCACCTACGTGACCGGCTTCCACAAGCGTTGACACATCCTGTCGCAAGCCACACCTGCGATATACCTACACAAGGATATACGGACGCGGCGGAGAAGGTATACAGGTACACTCTCGGTCGCGGCGTTACACGCGGCGCGGAGCAGGGGATCCGCGGAGATCTCGCTCGGCGATCGCCGATAGAACGAGATGGAATTTAACGAGATCCGCGCACGCGGCCGCGGCCACAAAAACCAGTCCGCTTTCAAGCCGCGCCGAGGAAAACCTCGCGGCGGAACGAGAGCGGAATCGTTCAACGAGCTCGACAATGGTGTTCGTCAATGAGCTACGGAATGATTCCGCGATCGTTAAGGGGCGATAGCTGCGGATATAATATGCAATCACGGCTATGTACTGATCTATATTGATAGACTATCGTCGCGGTTTGCCGCCGTTTAATTCTCTCCTCGATGGACTCTCTCGATAGGCAGCCTCGCGCAGCCCCGCGTCACTCCGATAAAGTGTCTCGCTGGACGTTGCATATCGACCATTTCCATCTAGTAGAAATTCTACGAGGTGGGTCGACGCAGCCGGAGACCGAGCGAATTGCAATAAGACAAAATTCCGTTTGATGAAGCTCTTTGTTGCTTATCACCTCGAAAGCCTTTTCCTTTGGCTCTTACAGCTTTGTCATATCCGACATAGAAAATGCTTTAGATAATTACTAAGTAGATAGTTGACTTATATCGGACTGACAATGAGAGAAAGAGAGAGAAAGACGTATCGTAAAGATAAAAATTATCATACTTTCTAGATAAAATAAAATTATTCAAAATTATTAGCATAATTTTTAGACTTTATATTTTTCTTGCTCGATTTCGCTTTGATCCTCTTCGCCATCTTGCCCGAAATGAATCTTGCATTTAGAGTTCAGGCAAAAGCAGACTAAAAAGATTTTAAAAAACGATATGAGAAAAATAAAATTAAATCGCAGTCGTTCGGATTCTCTTAATCCTGTAAGTATAGTGTCCAAAATTTCGTTCAGCGTGATCGGCGAAACTTGCGCAGGTAGACGTGGCTCGCGATTTTGTGACGGAATTTATCGCGATTACTTAGTCGATTTCGCGGAACAAGCGCGAAGATCACCCAGACTTTTTCGTGAGCTCTCATAAAAAACACAATTTTATCATTACGACTGCCGATGATGCGAAAAGTGGCTTCCCTCGCATTAAGGATCTGCAGTGAGTCTCAACCACGTGTCTTTTTGTGCTCCCTGCACTTTTCATCGGGAGTTGTGCAACAGATCAAAGCCGCAGTTGCTTCGTCACCAATATAACGAGTGAGACAATGGCCCCCGTCCGGCTGCTCGCCCCCCTTCGATTTCTAAACATCTTCGAAGAACAACTACTCTGTCATCGGCGCCCACGCGCGCTATTGTCGTCCGAGGACTCGACAATGCCCCGAAGAGTACGGAAATTGCCTCTCGATGGGTCTCGCCTGCCAGTCGACGATGTGTCAATATTCAAGTACGAGTGTGCCCGTAGCGACGTTCGTGATGATATCCGCGACAAGAGAGCCGCTGTGCACTTGTTGCACGAATGCAATTCGCGGCATCGTTTAAATCTGTCCCCCGAAGGGCGAATTTCGATGTCGTTGGGTTGATGGCGCCTTTTAAATGGAATGTCGATTACGTTTTCATTTGTGTTTTACAGACATAAATCTCATTTAAATGTAAAAATATAATTCTTAACTAATTACTCTTTCAATTTTGTGCTCCAATATTCCTGTAATTTTTTAATAAATTACATTATAGTTAATCTCAAATAAATACAAATTATTAGCTTGAATAGAAAATTCTTTCAACTAATCGTTTAATATATAATGATTTGCAGTTTAAAGTAATTTGCAATTTTCGATCAATTGCGTTATAGCCCAAGATATAGCTTCAAATCTCTCGATCGATTCGTTGACGATACAAACGCATCCGCTTCGCCAGCGTGTATATCTACCAAGTGCATTTAGTATCCTCGTGGCGTGGCTCGCGCGAAACCACCGCGTATTTGCATAATAAAACAGCCTTCGCCCAGGTGATTCCAGGGTCGGATTAATGTATACATATGTAATATAATTCTTATTCTACTCATCACTTTACATATATTATATAACATTCACATATATAGAACGTAAGAAAATAATTTTTTCAAGTTAAAAATATGAATGAAAAATGAGCTTTAGCTTTCGCTATCTTGCTCCATGTACATTTAATATATATATACAATATAGGATACAATATCTTGTTCTTAGTCTTGTTTTTATTATTCTTATTACTTTTAAATTAATATTTTGCTTCTAATACTTTTCAATTATTTATTACTCACAAAAATATACAATGTATGATGTATAAATGGATGTGAGTATCTGCAGTGTATTAAGTTCGAGTTTGTGGGTTTGTTAAACCCAAATGACTATGCGGATCAATCACCTCTACAGAGGCGATAGAATAAAGGCGAGATGGAATAAAGAGGTGACACACACGCGATACTGGTGTAAATCCTCTTTTTATTCTGACGCGCCCACTAGTCGCCTACTGGTACAAATTTCATAATGCAACTCTATGCTTATCTGATTGAAGTTTTAAATTTTTTCGCAGAAATCTTCTACATACGTTGAAAAACTGTCAGCGGAGAGATATTTATTGACCTTATATATATTTATTAATCTTTAAAAAAGTCGGAAAATATCTGGGTGCGTAATTTTATTTCATCATAATTATCCTGCCGAAGACTCCAAAATACTTTCATCCGATCCTGGGTGATTCATCCTGATGCACCGCTTGAGCGACACTCAAGCCGAGGGGCCAGCGAACTCTTTATGACTTGTAAGGAACCTGTCCGAAGGCGACTGAATGTCGCTCATTGAGAGTAATAACTAAACATAACATTACCAAGTCGGAAGATTCGAAGATTTTCGTTAATTACAGAATCGCTATGACCTATTTCTTGTTATATACGAACGTAACGGCATTTAGCACGCGACGATTTTAATTTTCTCGTTCACACGCGATGAGACTGGATGACGTCGTTTAACGCCGGGAAAAAATTAGGTTAATTCGACAAACAACGTGAATCGCAATGCGACAAATTGTCCGAGAATTTTCCAAGTCGATTCTCTAGTTCGCACGAAACTGGAGCAAGCGCGTGTGTTCGTCGCCGAGGAACTTGTCGCCATTAATTCGCCTGCATTCCAATAGAATTGCGCGGCATTTGACACGCAGCTCGGTCAGACCGTAGAAGACAGTCACAACACAACAGGCGTCAACAATCCGGCCTTTCATCCGCCGCGCATTGCCCGCGATACGTTATGATCACCCGTCAATAATTCACTGTCCGCGATTAACATCGCTGGATCGGCAGCGCGTGTTAAGCTCCGAGCCCGAGCGGTACTCGATGTTCGTTGTCATTGGCCGCGAACGGCAGCGCGAAATAGTACAAAGCGCTCTTATCGAGGAGCAAAGTGCGAGGACTGATAGGCAATGCAACTGGCGTTTAATCAAACGCAGTGCAGAAGAGAATCGGAAGCATCGGACAGAAAACAAATGCGATAAGTGATGGATGAAATGATGGAGCGATGAATAACCGAAACGAGATAACCAGATAACGCATTATGTCAATATTATATGATAATGTACGAAGGCATCGGTAGAAAATTCGATATTATGCAACTCGGGTGAAAAATGCTTCACGAAATAATACAAAAATAATACGTAACACTGTAAACTCCTATGGATTGCCACTGCTCCTACTCAATATTCGATTAATTTGACTAAAACATTGAGATAAAATTAGCGACATATTGAGTAATGTCCATTTCTACCATGCAGATTAACTTTAATCTCGGATTAACTTACTTTTCATCCTTTTCTAATTCTTAGGATTAAAAAAAGAAATAGATATAAGCCTTACTCAATATGTTGTAAATTTATCAAATTTAACTTCCATGTTAGTCACAATTTTACTTTCCTTTTAGCTTAAAATTAATGAAAATATTGAGTAGGAGCAGTGGCGACCTATGAAATAGTTAAAAATGACTCAAATTGAGTATAACTTGACACTACGAGTTTAACAGCACAGCATTTATATTAAAAATTGAATTTATCTACAATGAATTAAATCGCAACGAGAGAAAGTTGAATCTTTGGCAACGTTATTAAGATTGTAAAAACGTAAGAATCCGTCTTCATTTCCGTCTTTTACTCGTATTGTATAGCATCCTCGCGAAACCGAGGAAGATCGCGGCGCGAGCACCTCGCTTGGGCGAATGCACGCGCGTGGGTGCGCATACGCGTGCCCACACGCCGACGAGACTTAATGGACTTCCGATGGGATCACGTACGTGTGCCCACGTGGATCGTCTGTCGAGCTTCTAAGATTGCGGAATTTTCACGCCGACGGAAATTTATTGCCACGCGTTCCCTCCGCGCGATTAATAAAACGGCGCTGCCAGCATTCGCGAGCGGAATCATTCAACGGTCTCGCCCTCGGCCCGAGGCTTCGAGGAATACTTTGTACTCGTTATGCGTCGAACAATTCTGCAAAAACTTGCCGGCGCTTCTTCGACTTCCGTTGCCATGGACGCCGCGAGTCGAACAAAAGTAACGCCGCTTCTTCGCCGTTCTCTCAACCGAGAGGTAAAACTCTTTGCTCTTTAATCACGATTTCAGTCTCGTCCTACTGTATCATTATTCCGTTCGGCGGATTCGCGTTTTTGCAAATCAGTAATTTACGCGAAACTGAGTTTTCTGTACTACTGTAAGAACAGTATCGTTACGAAAATCACTTAAATACTCGCCCCGATTGACAAAATAATTCTTTAATTCATGACATTACACGTAACGGTTTACACTTCTTTATTCAGAAGATTCATTTCTTGATATTAGTATTTTCGCAAGCGCTTGTATAATCTTCAACCTCCTTCTAACTTGGCAAATAATAGCAAAGGAATAAAGCAACGAGGTGGCTAATGCAGTCTCTCATAACAAGAAAGTGTGCCATCGCGCGCGGAGGTCCACATTGCACATGCAAGAGTGCATCTCCATCATCGTAGCGGGTAATAGCACGACCGCGACATTAATCACTTCAAGGATTCCGCATTAGCCACTTGGTTACTATGTCCTCCGGTAATGACCGGTAAGTTCTTAACTTCCGTGCATGCTGGACGATTAATGAGATACACGCGGACCGAAAGCCACTCGTTAATCATCGCTACAACGTAATCATCGAAAGTTGCACGGACCCGTCCTCCGCGGATATGATACAACAGAATTAGACGTTGTACTTTTCCAGGAAAATCCTACATGTCGCTTCTCACTGATTTCCGTCATAAGCGGTTTTCCGCGATGATCGAGTCGATTCTAATCTCGAATATCTTTAGATTGAATAGTAGCACGCATGTGTATGTGGCAGTAATAGTTGGAGATGGGATTCTAATTTTAGTAATTGTCAATTAACTTATATTAAGTGGAATCTTAATCTTATATTAATTCGAGGAAATACATTTTCTTTCAGAATTGTATTAGCAAAAAATATACTTTAAAAGTAATAACCACTGAAAAAAAAGTATAGTATACTTATGGACTCAACCACAATTTTATAATATTTCTAATGATAATTATGGTTAATATAATGACGCATATAGTTAATCATATTTATTGTTAAAAATAATATAAAATTATGGTTGAATTCAAAAGTAATTATACTTTTTCTCTCAGTGCCGTGAAAGATCGAACTGTAGTTTCTGCTATCGTTATACATTCTTTTTCGCATTATAGAATTATGATTTGCAAATACTCAAGCAGCATGACAGAAATCACGACTGATTTCACAATGCAAATTGTTAGATCAATCGGACGATCGATCAGCACGCGTTGAATCGAAGCCTCGAGTTCTCGTTGAGAATATTGAGGGTGTTAATACTCGACTCTGCGTTTCTACAATCACGCTGCGATTTCGCAAAGTATCAAAGGCGAAGTGTTTTTCCTTGCGAAACGTCACGAGGCCTGGTCGATTCAGATTGGATATTGTCGTGGGAATAATAATCGGCCAGGTGGCCGATTATTGCGATACAAGGAATTGTAACGTTACAGCCTTGCGTAAATTACGTGATCATCTTGAGAAAAATTCTACGAAATGATGAAAGTCTCTTCGTGTCGGAACGAGAAGCAACCTAATTTTCCTTTGCATACGTTTAAATTACTTTGACGATAAGACGATGAACAGTTTCTCTCGAATTCTTTGATTAATGTAACGTTAGTGAAATTAGAACACCATCGAAAAGTCAATACATGACTTTACGAGCGTTGTTAATAACCTTGCTGGTTGATCTTGCCTTTCGAATCATTCTGTATATGGAAAAGACGCAATCAAGACCACATCTTCTATGCCACTGGTTGTAAGCGACACCATAAGTAACAGTTACTTACGCTTAAAGACGTTTGTGTGTATTAGAGTTCGCGATTGCGACGGGACTGCGGCTATCGATTACTTTGCGATTTTATCGATTAGATTAATGAGCGAGAGCTGCTTGTTTTAAACACGAAATCATCTTGATATTTACGAAAGTCGAACGTTCGACGAGGATCGCGAAATCATCCGTCCGGAATTTACGAAAGTTTCGTAAAATAAATCCGATATTTTCTTCATATTTAATATCTTTGAAAAATAACGACGATGGTTTAATATGTTCTAGGCGACAATGTTCTAATATAGAAGATATATAAAAAAAATCATTAAAATAATATATTTGTTTATCTATTTATAGAATTAAAAAATATCTAGTCAGTAATTGAACAAAAATAATTAAAGTACAACTTTACGTAAATGTGCAATTATTTCGTTAGAATAAATCACCCTGCGTTTGGCATTCTAATGGTTTTTTATAATTTTTTTAACGACTTGTACAGTACTTTTGCTAGATCGAGAAAAGTCGGAACATGATTGTGTATTAAAACTTGCACCACGACAACATAATATGATCCCCAGCGCGACAATTCGATGAGATGGGATCGCGTGGGATTGATATGGTCCATAAGAGCACGACCGAGGTTGATGACGACGGTTGATGAAATGATTGAGGAAATCTCCAAACGGTAGCCGGCCAATTTAGTCGTTTTATTTTAACGATCTCTGTTGTGGTAACAAGGGACCACACTGATACAACTAGTTTCGCCATATCCTGCAATAACATGATGATTATTGCAGGATGAATTTCATAGACCTAGATATCCAATCTAATAAGAGATAAGACATTCTGTGCGTGTACTTGCTATTTCTATATCAAAATGTGAAAATGAAACAAAAGTAGATAATCAAATAATTTTCTTGTTGTAATAAAATAATCTATTTTTATTAGTTTATAAAAGAAGTAATTTATGCGTTATCGCTGTGCAATTCTTGATATCCAGTTTTTCACAATCTAGCAAAAAAATGTGCTGCATAAGTCGGCAGTTAATTAGGTGAAAAGATATTAAATGAATCTGTGTATATTAAGAAAAACATTCAAGAGAATTTTATATTATTTCTGTTTAAAATTATCAAATTTGTCTTGGGAGATTAATTGCCAGAAAAACATATATTAATTCGATTCATTAAATATATAAGATCGAAAGAATAAATATACATTTATGAATACAAATTTTATGTTTAAACTCGTAACACATGTGCACGTAATATATGTCCTCAATATGATTTTATCAGCCTTGATTGCAGTGTAACGAGTTAGCGTCAGCAATGCTCGCGAAAAATTCTCGCTGCTTGTTCATGAGCACATTTAAGCCTTAACGGATTCAGCGAGGTCCCGGTCCGTAAGATCACACAAATATGTAACATTATTTCAGCGCAGGGCAGTTAAGAGTTAAATGACACGGGTCTGATTTTACAGTTGGCACTGATCTTTCCGCGGCCCAAGGCGCTTGCACGCGCTCGCAATGCGCTCTGAAGATCATTTGGATGCAGGTCGGCCACCGACAAGGGGAAGGCGCGTCTGTTCTTAGTGGCGAGCACGAAACTTAACTGGCGACTAAACGATGAAAGGGAGAATAATGACAGGCGGGCAGGCCGGTGTAACGACGTCGTACGGCCGCGCCGACGACTAATTTGTTACAGTTTTAACGTCCGAGGTAATTTTAAGTGCGTGCCTAGAGCCCCTTTATTCGCGTTAAATCTCGAAAGCCCGACCGAGACGCGCCTTTAAACCTTAAGCGCTTCGAAAATGGCATGTTATCGGCTTATGCACAGCCAATAGCATGTACAAAAACTGATTTAATATTTAAAGACCGCGAAATTTTCATGTCGGCTTGCGTTTTTTTGATGAAACATAGCTTAATCTCTCATCTCTAATAAAACTTCGATCAATTGTCATTAACATTCAATAGCTCTTTGTTAAATTTGCCAGGTTGAGTCATAAAAAACTTGTCTTTATGATTTCTTCGACCATTGTCCCGGGAATTAATTACCAATACAATGCGTGTTTTAAGGCCAACCGCGGCAGACAGTTCATTCAGTTTCAGTCAAGGCAACTTTTTGCAGCCGGCGACGATCTTCCTTGAATCGACCGATGAATCGGTTATCCTCGGATTCGTTCGTCATCTTTACAATGTCGTTGGTATGTGCCGACGACCGAATCAAGTTCAAGGCGACTTGGATAATGGGAATACGAGTCGGGTTCTAAAAGGTATCTCGCATGCCGCATTCAAGCGCAACCTTCCATAGAAGGTTTATCTACTTCTTTGGAAAGTCGCAGATCCGATCGTTGAGTTAGTCAATCGATCGATTTATCATAGAATCAATAAAATTATGAAATCTCAACGCTATCAATATTTGAAATATAAAAACTGTATTTTTTTTCAATAAATCGATAAATATTAAATGTCTATTTTAAATAAAAGATATTTACTTGTCAGATAAAAATGCAATGTCTGTTTAAAAACATCAATCTTATGATAAAAAAATAATATAACATACATCATATACACGATAAAAAGAATTTTTATTATTCTATTTTTCTATGCGGGTTTATGTAGGTAGCTTTTTATTTATTTTGTGGAGTAAAAGAACGTTGCATATCAAGAATCGGACGTGCGTATTTGCGGCAATCTTTTTGCTAAAGATGACTTTTACGACCGGCTCCCGAAGTATCCCGGCCGCCTCGTGATTCACCTTATATACGAGCGACTCATTAGCAGGAAAGCGGAGCCGCAATCCATATCGAGACCGCTCCGATCATCGCCCACGAGCGAAGCGCGAATCTATCTGATTTGTAGCTTAAACGAACTCCAGCCGCGTGATGCGTTATAAAGAGGCGCGTGTCTGTATTATACGGCCTACGTGCGCTTTACATTTGGTGCGCGCGTGGGCGACAAATTGCGGTAAATTACCACGAAAATCAGGAAACCGTACGTTGAGCCGAGGTTCAGGTCAGGTCATTCCTATTTCCGCCGAATGTGCATTGTAACTAACTTCTGATTGACATGCGAATTGAACCGTCGGTAGTTTTCTTTGCTTGTACGTGCAACGAAAAAAAAAAATGCTTCCGCTTACACAACATACATAGTTTTAACGATATTTCCGGCTTGTAATTAGCACATTATAATTTTATTTTCTTGGTTATATTTGCAGTTTTATCAAGATTATTAAAGATTATATTAAAAAATTACAATTTTTTTAAATTCATTAAAAAAATCCATTTGCAGTATCGAAATATTAATATTTCAATACTGCAAATGGACTTCTTTTTATTATATAAATAGTATAGATTGAATCTGATAATAGTCTGAGAACCGTAGATTGTTGCAGTACAATTAATTGCCGACCTTGCCCGACGATCGTGATGATCGACGTTGCATATTCGGTAATTGCCGCTCATTAACCGACGTAGCGGTACCCAGCCGGCTAATGAATGAAATGCAAAAATCGCGATCGCCATGCGAGAGTGGCGAAAAGCGCGTGGGCGCGCATCTTAGCATGGAATTATGATGTCCTAGAATCGTAATCACAATGGTAGGCGATATACCAGCCCGACGCATCCGTCAGTAAGACAAAGTATGTTCACGGACTATTCAACCTTTCTTTCCTTTTTTTGACAAATTAATTGCGCATTGCCATTTTAAAACGTGTATTAATAACTCAAGTCAATTGCACTCGTTACATCACTGATATTGCAACGATTGCATCAACGTATCGATTGATCGCTCTTACTACTTCCTCATTGCTCTGAGAATTAATTTCGACTCGCAACTTACAATGACAGGATCATAAAACTTGCGAAATATCTAAACGTGTAAAATTTATTTATTTTATATAGTATAATATATATAGCATCGTTACGCGCCATTGCCTGATAGTTGTTGCATCGAAGCCTCAGTAACATCGAGCCATACGGCCCGTAATTGGCCGCTACCTTCCAACTAGTTACTTTTAGTACTTCCTCGTTACGTTAAGAATTATTTTATATCGGGATTAATTAATTGCGCTGTCTCGAGACTGAGCAGCAACTACGTGCTCCTTGATGCAATCGACACGTTAGATAATATACTAGAAACATCGCGAGAGCATAGATCACGTTTGCTAAATTCTCCAAAATTTGCAGAAACTCTTTTGAAACTCTCCAAAACTCTCGGAAACTCTAAAAAATTTTCATAAAACTATTCAAAATTCTCGGAAACTCACAGAAACTCTTGAAAGACATTTGCATTTATTTGCATTAATAAAATTATAAAAAAATTAAGAATATTGAAATTAACAGCCCGACATTATATTAGCCTAGTCATTTTTACGTATAGAATACAAAGTATAAGGCGCGTGATAGTGAAGTTTCACCGACGATTCATATCCACACCGTCACAGGAAGTTACTTGATAAAAACCATTTATCACGTTATTTATCATATTTATTTTTGCAGGTGCTGCCGGTTGCAAGGCACAAGCGGCCTGTCGCGACGATACCACGTAGCTACCATACATCTGGGTAAACCCGCTTATCAATGAGCTATCAATGTATACTGTTCGCGACGTTTTTGGCCGTTGTACTTTAACACGAGCATGAGTTTAATATCGATGCGTGTATAACATCGCGGTGAACGACCTCATTCCCAATGCTATCCGGATTCTATTGCTATAGAACATTAATTTTTACCGGCAATTAGTTCAACTACGCTTTATGAGAATATAAGCAAGATTCCTATAAAAGAAAGAAAGGTAATGATAGTGAGAGAAATGTAAAATAACAAAGATAATTTATAGAAATGCAATAATTACAAAAATATAAATGCGCCTGGCCTTAAATAAATAATTTATTACTTGTTGGCTAATTCTCTGCCACGTTTTTATAATTTATAATTAATAATAATGTTTCATTCACTAATACTGAATCTTATTTGTGTATGCCACAAACACATGCGCTTAAAAGCATAGAAAGAAGATGCCGAAGAAGTTGCCGGTAGCTCGATCATCGCAAGAAATCCATTGCTCTTTGTGCATACCATTAGCGATGCAAATTTGCATCTTGTGGTACATAATTGGCCGATATTGTGTCTTCGTTAGGAAGCCATTCTGCAAGTTATCATACAAACGGACGCGACCAGCGGCTTTCCGGTTGAAAGGGAACATTTTCACATCACGTTGCAATTTTCACGCTTCGATGAAGTGAAGCCAGCGAGAAGGAAGAGAATGTAAGCAACGGCAAGAATGTTCCGCGAAGGTCTCCAATGCGCGCAAAGGTGAATTTTTTTGTAACTTGTTCAGTTCAAGAGTGTCACGGCCGTCGACAAGAAGCGACAAAAGAGGAAACTTCATTATGAATATGGCTTGTCTGTGTTTGTAAAAGTATGCGACACACATAAGCACAATCTTGATAATTATATTAATTTGTGCGTCAAATAATAAATAGCACAGAATTTTCTTGTTCTCCAATATAAATTTCTTTTTACATTTTTATCACTTGTAAGTTCAAAAAGTTCACAATTAGAAACATTTTTAAAAAATTCTTCTCTTCGAAATAAACGCGGAAGCGCGCAGTCAAGTCAAAAACATCTTATTTCTGCAGAGTACCTTGCATTATTCTAACAATAAACATTTCGCTTTACAAACTGACAACAGGCAGTTCCATTAGAGAAACGGCGCAGAATCGGAGGCACCGCGACTGGCGAATAGCCAATTCATCAGACTTGCAACGGCGACAAGTGCATTCGGACGGTGGGAAGTAAAGCATTGGGATGTTCGAGTTCCGCTGTCGCATCCCCGCGCGTTTACATAGCATAATTAATATCATTATTGTGATGTCAACGGTAGGAAATGCTACGAGCGCACTTTACGAGTCGTATATATGCGAGCGAGCACGGCTACCGGGCTGCATATGCTAACAAGTAACGATCGAACAACGCTGTTTTATGCTAAACGAGTCACGGTTGTCACGTCACCGGGAGGGACAATGCGGGAGACTGCATCGCGAAACACATCAGGATATGCGCTCGGCTAAACAAAAAATCTTCTGACCCAGAAGAAGTTTCCTTTTCTCACACCGTGTCACGCCATTCTGGGTCACTTGGAAATAAGGCTCACGTCAACAATAGATCTTAATGGTGGGAACAATATCGAGTAGATGATGATTTCATGATCATTTTCATTCCGTTTAATCCTCTAATGTTCACATTCTGCCAGACCCAAATATAGAGGTAAATATATTTTAATTAAACAACAAATATTATGTAAAATTTTTCTGGGTGATCTTATGCGTTTTACGTGTTTTACGTTGTATTTAATTATATTACTTATCTATTTTTTATTATTTTTAATTCGAATTTAAATGTAATGAACGAATATTTATATACACAAATAATAAATTTAGGCATTGTACATGGATTTTCACTAAAATTCCTTAATAAATCGTTCATTTGGCGTCTCATTTTTTATTTGGACAACAGATCGTGGAATACTAAGGAAAACGTTTCCATAATTCTTCTTTTCTTTTTAGTTTCTGTTGTGGTAGTTAATTAGTCGTAATGGTAACTGCTAATGGAATTTGTTGCGAAATTGCAAGCCGGGGACTGGCACGCATGTGCTCTCGACTGTGAGAAACTGTTTTTTCTCGTTCATCCGTACCACGAATGCACTTATATCCGTGAGAGAATCAAATTTCACTCGAAACAAAGGTTTATAACATTGGCTGAATGTAATGAACATTTTCTTAAATCTTTTAAACATTGTTTTTATTTCTTAGGTTTGTCGCATATTGCGAGATTATCAAGACTATCAATCAAACTGATTATAAATTAAAAAACAAAATGTATATATATACATATATTAAAAATATATAATCATATATTTATATATTTATAACGTAGAATAATCTTTGTATCTTTAATTATAAATAAGCAGAAACCTACTAAACTACTTTTGATATTTTGCTGAAGAATACATTGTTACTGCAGTGCTACATTGTCGATTTAGCGCGATGATTGAGAAAAATCTCGTCTGCCTTGTTCAATAGCGTTCACGTTATTAATCATATACCTTGTCATACTGTCGTGAGCGAAAAACACTCATTAGGAGAAGAGCAGAATAATATGAGAACGCTTACGCGATAGCGCATCAATAGTTGGTCATGGCTCTCGAGTCATTCCGAACTCGACTCGACCGTGCCGATCAATTCGACACGCACTCCGAGCTCTTGAGGCACCGAATAATCGTCTCTCATCTTGAACGACGACGTACTAACGAGACGATAAAGAGAGTTTTTCTATGCAGGGAGAGTCGCAGCTTTTAACTAAGGGCGACCTACATGCGTTAAATCCACATGTTAACGATAGTACGCTTTTTTGAAAGCGAATACGGAAGTAATATATTTTTCATCAACCCTTACGAGTATATCGTCAATTCGAAAGGAAGTTTACCTGATATTAATAATAAAATGCGAACAAACGCTATAATGAGTTTCAAATGAAATGGCAATTTCCTTTATCATATTATTTCATATATATATATGCAAAATGATAGTTAAAATTATTTACTTATTAATATAATAATAAGAAATAAAATTTACTGGGAGAAATTGTCTTGAATAACCTCATTTCTCATATCGAGTAGCAAGTTTTAATTTAAAAACGATCATGTCTTGTCAGAAAAAGACACATAAGAAAGTCTTACGGCAATGGGTGAGATCACATATGGGTAGGATCACATATGTTACAACAGATTTCTTTAACCGCGTTGTCGGGAATATGATGTACATAAAGCTAGCATCGCTATTTTATTAAAAAAAAATAATAAAAATTTTGCTATGTTGTGCTAAGTTTATGCTACATTGTGCCGTAAAAATTAATCACATATTTCAAGAGACAAACGTCAAATAAAAAAATAATTAATAATAAGTTTGTGCTACATTAAGCCGTAAAAATTAATCACCTATCTCAAAAGACAAAGCGTGAAATAAAAAATAATTTTTTTACATTTTTAAAATGGCGATGCTACTTCATGTAGATATATCAATGCGGAATATCAAGCAACAAGTAACTCACCGTCGGCCGTCGGCCGTCGGCCGTCGCCTTACCCCCGGAAATCTCCCCCGCTTTCGGCTATCCTTTTCCACCATTTTGTAATTCCTCGTATCCTCCTTCACACAATTACACTATCACTATCACTTGAATGACCTTTTTATATGCTTGCACTATCACTATCACTATCACTCGAGCGGCATACGCCGTAGATGCACTAAAAGACCGAACGAATTAGATTTAATTATTATCACGACGTGATTTTCGAAATTTAGAAGACAATCGAAATTCGCGCGGATTAGCAAACGCGCCGGACGATCGCCTGTTGTTTAATTCGACGACGATTCTGATGCTTGATACTTGTTCGTCCGCGATATTCACTTTCAACAGGTTAAAAGACGAGAGTTCATGAAGGATAGTAATCCGATCTCAGTCTTACATCTCCATAATGGGATCAAGAAAAAGTACACTTTTCAAAAAAACTAACCGAAATGTAAACGCGAACAAGGCTCGAGTTATCACTTTTGAAATCTCAAAATCAATTTTTACATCGAAAACAAAGATTTATGTGCTTTTAAGCAATCATTAACCAAACGAAGTGCGAATTGAATCGCTACGCACTTGGAGATATCGAATGTTCCGCGCTTTGTATGTTTCTCACAATCATTTTTCAAAAATATAATATCACTATCACGATATAAAGTAATAGAAGGACCGAGGCGATCGCCCGTTTCGACACTTCCAACTTTCCAAATTCGTGTACGATGTTCGCTTTCCAAGGACGAAGAATCGCGCGGTCGCGGAGTATTAACGATACGTCCTCGCGCTCCGATTTCCGCGACAAAACTGAAGTGCTTTCCGAAGTTTTGGAAATAATTGGAAGGAGAAAAATTACAGGAAGGGGAAAAATTAGGGGAAGGGGAAGGACCCCTCGGACATTTCGAGGAAAAAGTAGCCGCGACTTCGCGAGCTTCTGGGAAACCAAAAAACGAGGCACCTCGAGCGAGCGACGAAAAACTCTGCAAAAAAGCGAGCGCGCTAGGCCGAACGCGACGTTCTTCGAGGAACTGGATGTAAACAAACGCCGGATCGCGGAGCAGAAATTTGGTCCTTATTTCCACGAAGTAGAGCGACGTGCCTAATACGACGCATTTCGAGGAATTAGGTGTAGAAAAAGACGCGAAATCGCGCTGGGATGAGTACAACTCT
>JAJVSH010000018.1:1414951-1429704 GCA_021460005.1 Tetramorium alpestre | reverse complement strand
TTATTAAATAAAAATTGTACTGTGTTGTGCTAAATTTGTGTTACATTGTGCCGTAAAAATTAATCGCAATCTCAAAAGATAATTCCGGATAGATAATTCGTACGCGTAACTCGTATCCGTAATTCGACTTTGTAATAATCGGATACGGACAGAAATGCATATCCGAGCTGTGCTAGCCTTGTACAAGTCAGCACAACTAGAGATTTTTGCAGCTCAATGATATTAAAGGCACTTTATTCTCTCACGTGTTCGGATTTTTGTTTTATATTTCTTTTTAAAACGAGAAGAAATGTGATTGGAATTTTTACTGCACAATATACGATAGTTAACGTTGTATCAAACACAATTTTTATTTTGTCGCTAAATGAAAATAGCGGTGCTGGCAAAAAAATAATTTTTTTTTATTTGATGCTTTGTCTTTTGAGATATGTCATTAATTTTTGCAGCACAATGTAGCACAAACTTAGTACAATACAGCACAATTTTTATTATTTTTAAAAAATAAAATAGCAGTGCTAACTGCATGTACATGGGAACATGCGCATGCCGTTGTCGACAAGCAGGAGATCCAAACGATCTCGCGGTACTAAAAATACGGCCAGGCCGGCTACGTCTCAGGCTTGTTTAAATCGAAACTGAGAAGACGAAGAGAGCGGCGCGAGGAAAGCCGAAGGCTCGTCAACACGTTCGACTAACGTAACGACCGTATACATTCGGCTAAAGGCGCTTCACGTAGAGGGTGACTTTTCTCTCTCTTGCATCCCCCCGGTATACTCTCCACTCTTCGTCCCTCTCTTCTTGTTTTGCCCGCAATGAAAACGTCGCGGCGACTTGTTTTATACGCCATTCGAACGGTTGTTAACGGACGGCGCTGAGCAGGCGCCTTCAATGCCGTTCGCGAGCACGGAGCAGGCCGTATAATTAGAAAAAGTTACATCGGATTTATTATCCCTTCTGTGCGACAGTCGTGATTTATTTGTTGATACGATCAGGGGTGAAAGACTCGCCCGCGGCAAAATTTTCCAAGGCACGCAGAAACAGTTTATTACAATATCTTTATTATAATCGAAATACTTCATCTCTTTTTTTTTATTCCGTTTATATTCAAATTAATTGAACTGAATTATTTTTTAATATGTTACAGATATTTTTGAGTATAAAAGAGAAATGACAAAAGAAAATAAAAATAAAATTTGAGCATTTTAACAGTACTGAATTGTATAAAACGAATTGTATCAAAACTTGATTTTCTACGTCGACGAGAAAAATTTCTATCAATGTTTGTAAATGTGTGTTTATACTTGAAGTACGATTTCGTTTGGTCTCGAGTGTTGCAAAAATTCATCGACTCTTAACATAAGCACGATCTCTCCCGTGCAAACAGAAATATATCGTTTTCACCGCGAGATTTTTCCATGGAGACGCGTAGTTGGAAACCCTTTC
This sequence comes from Tetramorium alpestre, assembly GCA_021460005.1. Classification (NCBI taxonomy): domain Eukaryota; kingdom Metazoa; phylum Arthropoda; class Insecta; order Hymenoptera; family Formicidae; genus Tetramorium; species Tetramorium alpestre. Next base: position 1,428,261 of record JAJVSH010000018.1, on the reverse strand, counting down.
GCAGAAGACCGCCGATAGAAAACGTGGTACTTGAGTGTCGCGAATCTCATTCCCACGCGATTTATCGCCACGTAGCTGATGCACATGCATTCTGCAACTTCTCGTCGTGTTTGCGTGTTCTGAGCTAAACAGCTCCAAAATCAGATAAAACTCATAGCTTTCGCAAAGAACGGAATTTTTGTAGTGACATTTAATTTAGTGCAATTTATTATTTATAGCAAAAATAAAATATATTTTTTAATCAATTAGGTTCTTCAATTATCTAGTTACTCTTTTAAATTATTTAAATTGTTAAGAAATTATTATTACAGAATACAATAAAGGGGATAGCAGATTTCTAGTGATTAGTTTTTACGAATATTCGTTTGTTCCGCTTTGCGTCGGCGTAGTTCCATTATTGAACATGCCACACAAGCATAAGGCACACTTTACGTTTTAATATTGTGTTTTATTGAATCACTGAGAGATTCACGCCTCTCTTTCTCGCTGCTCGTTCGATCATAGATCACATGCTCGTTGTCGATGTTGGAATCGCATCGAGGAAGGAAGTTATAAATTCGCCTTTCGTCGGCCCACGTCGAATCGATACGTTCCCGCGGGACAAATGCCGCTTTATACATTGTCGCGAAGTGTGCACTGTGCAAACGATATAAGGCGCAATCCTTGCGATGGCAAAAGGACCCTATATATTCGGTCTGCGAGACATTTTACAGCCGCGAGATGCAATGTTTACGAGCTGGTAATAGTTAGGTCGTTCTTTCCGCCATATTATAACGATTCTTCTGGGTAGAAAGAAAAGTAACTCTTTTTCAAGTGTTCGGCCTTGCACCCGATCTCTACGCTCAACCCTTTTGTGTGTTCTTGAATAATAAGATCCTTGTAAGGAATTAAATTATGTCAAAAATTATAAGAAAATAATTCAGAAAATTTAATGTGTGACTGTATAAATTATATTATTAATTATAACGTAAATTTAATGTGTGACTGTATAAATTATATTGTTAATCATAACGTAATTGTTTAAAAAGATATAGTCATTAAATTGCCTTCTTTAAACATTCTATACTATGAAAATCAATTATTAAAAAATATAGATACGTGTCTAATGCGATAGTTTCAATGCGATATCTTTCTACTTTGTTTGTATGATATCATTCTACGTATCATTTATCCCTAATAGTCCCCATTTATCCGAGGATCTTAAAAGCGTCGCAAATGTTATACATTTAAATATTATATCAGCTGTCGACGGAACGCGCAGATAGGGATTACCAGATATGTACGAAAGATCCTCTAAAGGCTCCAAAAATGTCTATCTGAATGATGTATCGCCCTGCAGGAACCAACGTTTTCCGAGGGTCAAGTATACGCGAGATAGGAACTTGGAGCGACCCGCTGTTTTTGCTGTGTGAAGAGTCGAAGCGGTGAGTTAGCATATCCTTCGAAGAAATCCTTCGAGAGGATATCTTTTATTTCTGAAGGGTATTTTTCGACGCAGCGGTAGTAACGACCGTGGAAGCGTTCCTTGTTGCAACTGACACAACCGACCGAACAATGCCGCGTCGTGGTTACATCCCCGCACGACACTTTGTCTCGTAGAAATCGTCCTCGCGTTTATAAGGCAAAACGACTCCGTCGTCGCTGTTCCTCGGCGCGCATCCTGCCGGAAATAATTTATTGGACGGGGCGTCAATAAATAATTCCGTGCCGGGACCGTCGCGCAAAGGTTGCGACGCCGCGACGCCTGTGACTCATGCGACGTTGTGTGGATTCGGTTGTGCTGGCGAGTGGAAGATACGGTATGCAAGTTAAAGATCCGATTTTGAAGGCGAATCACGTTCAATCGTTATTCAATCGCGTTGTCTGATCTGATAATAAAAATTCGGCATAATGAGTAATTTATATAATAAAAGACGACATGTAAAAAAAGATCGGATTAATTAAAAGCGAGCTAAAACAGATGGATGGAAGGTCATATAATTTCTTTCTCGACCATCTGTTAACTCGATCTCGATCTCCGCCCATCGCGGTTTACTCTATTTCCAAGAATAGTAATCCCGATTTCAAACGAAAGAAGAGGGAAGTCTGGAAAACACTTCTCGTTGAAACACTCATCCCTCTAAGAATCATTGCTTGAAACGAGGCGATAAAGTCTTTACGTCTTTGCTTCCTGCTAGTCTCCATGCTCACTTATTTCAAGATGAATTACAATAATGGAGCTCGAAAAATTTATCCAATATTATTATTTGCTTGATTTTTTAAATTATATCGTCTTTATTTTAAAAAGCAATCAATTTTATGAAAAATCTAATATAAAATTTAGATAATTTATTAATTCCAAATGATGTGAGCTCTCTAATTTGTTCTCGTTTTCTTATAAAAAATAATTATATTAATATTATGAATACACAAATGCTATGAAAAATATCATGTCATAATTAAAGAAATAATATATTAAATTATATAAATTATTTTCTTAATTTATATCTCGCTATTCTAACGGGTCTTTTATTGTTAAAACATGATTATGCAGTAATTAAAATATTTGCAAAAAAAAAACTAAGATCGTTAAAGTATAGTTTTTGAAATTCGATGTGATCATTTGATCCATTCTACATATATATAAAAATGTTTTTATCAGAATTGTAGTAATTACAATGAATTTAATGATTGAACAAAAAAATAAGATAGAAATTGATCTAAAAAATTGTGCTAAAGGTGATAAGGATTATCACGCAAAGCCTTTTATGCATGTACTAAAAATATTTCGGCCGTGGAATGTGCGGCAGATAAAAGCTTGGAATCATGTCTTGACTATTCAGGTTCGCTTTACGACGTCTTTCCACGTTCTCTAATCTTCGTCTTTTTCATGCGAAACTATTCGTCCAGCGCGAAAGGCACTGTAATAACCATCGTCAACAAGAATGTCCATTAAATTCTCAAGTAATATCTTTAATAAATAAAAGTAAATGTCATATGATTTATATGATGACTAGACGAACGATCCATGGAAATTTAAAAAAATTTTGCAAAGTTTCTGAAACAATAATTAATAGAATGTTATTTTAAGTGATGAAATTAGCAAGTAACATAATTAACTTTTTTTAAATCTAAACGTTATTTCCTGTGTTTATAGAAGTCACTCTTTACATGTATGGTAAGGAGCAATGTTATTTTTACAACTTAATGTAATTTACGCGAGTCACGTATCTCGAACACACGACACTTAGATACGACGTGCTTTTAATTATAACAACTTAAAATAGACTACAAAATGCTCACTTCTCATTAACCCGCATTCCTTATTTCTACTCTTATTGTTTTGTCTAAATAGTTCACATCTTCGGAATTAACAACAATTCTTCATAGAGAATCTTCATTTAATAGTAATATTCTTAATAAATGTCGCTTTTTAACGAAGTAAGCTGTAAAAATGCTACAGATCCAATTACTTCTATAGTTGAATATTATTGAGAAATAATTCGCAATTTTAATCAATGTTGAAAGGCTTTAAAATTTATATGTACCCTGTACGTCTCGAAGCATGAAAACGACGACACCGCGAACAAGGTCATTGCGACAGGCGTGTCGGCTATGCAAATTAATGACACGTCCCATCGCTTCTTAAATAAAAGCGACGAGACGCGCAGATGGCTAGAATTCGCGGGCAGAAAACGGAGACCTCTTCAAGGCTACCTAGTTTCTCTAACACGCAGTCCAGACAAAGTTGCACGCGCGCTCGCGCGCATAGATGCTGCACCAAGCATGCGGACGTATGCATAAGCGAACGAGCTTATGTCCGCAAAGAGGAGACGTTAACTACCGCGTGGAAAATATTTACGGACCGGTTCGATGTCTCCTCGCTAGATCTTTTCTCGGATGGAAATCACTCTGTTCGTCCCGCCGCGTTTTATACAGACTGTCCCAAAAATACGGAATGCTTTTAATAACAGATTTTCTAGTTTGAAATCGATTCCTAATTTAGAAGATAAAAGAGATAAAAATTCAGTGGTCTTTAAAAGTTTGTAGAAAAAATAATCATCTTATTTTTTCAAGATGTTCTTTTTACAGCGATAACATCAATAATTATTTTTGAGAGAATAAAAAATGTTTACGATAATAAAAATAATGGGCTAGGATTAAAGATAGCAGAAAGCAATGCTGAATTCGCCAAAATGATAAATAATACGAAAGATAATCACGAGATTAAATGGCGCTTCGTAATGCGAGGAGCGGTCGTTTATTTCACAGTCTGCGTTGAAGCTGCAGCCGCAAGCTGTCTCACGGTACTACTTACGTGTTATCAATTATCATCTTGAAATGAGCTGAAGCGTCGCGCGCCGGTATTGTAATACATACAGCTTTTGTTTAGCTGATAAACCATTGATAAGACGCAATGTGTTGCGGTGTTCGCAGTCTGTAAAATATCTCGTGACGCGCGTCACACTTGGCTCATCGTCATAATTAGAATGGTCTCGATGAATCGATAAATAATTTAGTTCTAAACCTAACTAGATCGTTATAAACAATTGAACTAATCATATAAAAATAAGTCATTTCATGAATAAATCCAAAATATCACGCTTAAAAAATATTATCTCTCTAGGTCTTACGACAAATGTTACTTAATGTTAATTAGGATTTTATATCATTTGTTATGACGGTTTATCAACATTACTCTTCAGTACTAGTGTAAGAATGGGCGAGGACAGCAAGACGAGCGTCGATGAAAAACCGAAATAAAAGGAATCATTTTACGCGCGAACCGGTTGGATATCCGATCTTCTAAACGAAAGGGCGAAAGGATACACGCAACCTTCGAATGCGCGCGTCACAGTAACAATGAGGGATTTCCGATGCAACGCGCATTGGGCTGAAACATCTTGAATTTCATTATTTGTCCGTGGTATCGAAACCCGACGCCGTGCTGAATATGATAGAGAACAAATCGATGTGCTATTACCAAGGTTACATCTTGGGAAAATGTTAAAGAAATCCGTAAGGATTTTATTAGGTGAAATTGTTTATTTATTAATTTTATATTATCATTAAGATAGCTCATCAGCTCGTCAAAAAATTTTCGTTATGCAGTTGTATTTAGTTCTGCAATCGTCGCGTCAAACTTTTATAATATATAACAGAATTTAACAATGCAAATATCTTATTTTTATATAATTTTTAAAAATAAAATTTATCCAACCTTCCGATCATTAAAAAATTTTAATATAGTCCTTTTGACAAAAAGTGGAATAAAAGTAATATACCTAAACTAGCAAAGAAGCTTGCACATTTACAAATAATTAATAGTTGATTTTTTCTTTTGCCTATTTTATATGAGAAATTCAAATGTTATATTGTATAATGATATAGATATTATATATTTTTAAATTTGTTTTATACTAAGTTTGATTTAAATTCTAACACATGATTTTAGTTTTAATTTAAAGACCGATTGGAGATTGTAACAAGACTGTATAAATTACGAAAGGCTGATTATTTTCGGTGAATAACGACCCTTGCACTTGCCTTCCCGAGACGTCGTCATCATTGTTAAGTAAATCTCGCATGTCGCACGGTGTAGAACGTAAGGGCGATAACGAGGTAAGTTAGGTTCGTGCCAGTCGTTGATTTAACGCCCGCATTTCCGTGGAGGCCCTCGACGAGACGATCGCGAAACGAATAATTCTTGCCGCGAGGACGAACGTTTGTCATTATTATCGAGGAAGACCTTTAATATGCGCCGCCTCGCGCGAGAACGAAAGCCAAAGACGAGAGGTGTGCGTGGTGAAACAACCGAGCGGAGACCCCTGGAGCTATGGGTCCCATGAGCCCGGCGCGGCCTTGGTGAGAAAAGGAATGCAAATGAAATCGACGATGCGAGATATTCCGGGTCCCTCTAATGCGCCTTGATGAATTCGAACACGAAAACACATATATCATAACTCGGCTCAGAAAGCATGGTCCGTGATCTACACCGCATCTCGAAACTCCCCAATTTCACGACGTAAGCTCTAAAATTATCTACGTAGCTTCTTACTATTAGAATGAATAGTGAAAATTTCCATACAATTAGGAATATAGAAGATAATAACTCTATCACAATTACTTCTTTTTTTATAATTGTAAAATATTCTTAAAAGTACGTTATAATTGTGTTTTTGCAATTATACACACGCATCTTAATTGATGTTAAAGAATGTTATCTTTTACAAGTTTTTCTTTATATCTCTTTCATAATATAATGTGCGTGAAATAGTTATGAAAGCAAGAATGAAAGAACCCGGTTACGAAGGTGAGCACGTCCTCGGTTCATGACCCCACTTTCGTTAACTGCTTTTAATTGCACCGTAATTGAGATTAATGGAAAGGCATGCGGGCTCTCATGATATTCTCCTCGACGAATTAAAGTTGAAACGCGCGATGTGCCGCAAAGACGCCGCCGGAATCTCTTGTAACACGCAACGCCGACGATTTCCAGAAAAAGAGTTATATAACGCAATGTCAATTATTATCGTTTGACCGAGATATTTCAATTTATATATTTAAACATCTGTCTCGTTTATATAATAAGTCAAAAATTCATTCGCAATTTATAGCTGTTTAACTAGATATCCGACATTTTTCTTAAAAAAAAATTTACGGACAACATTCTTATATCTGGGATGTGTGGCTTCAAAAGGCAAAAAAGAAATTCCTGATAGCTCTAAAGAATTAATGAGATAAACATTCGACCATTATGAGTCTCCGTTTAAGTGAATATTTACAATCGTTATAACGTAGACGTGCAAAGAACCTCTGTTCCTAACAGGAGGGTTGAACAACCTGCGCGGTAAATAGCTGATTATCTCAGCATACCCAAAGCACGGAAAGCCAACGGGCTAGCACCATCCTGGACTAGATGAAGTAATAATAGGGTAATCTCGTTGGCATGCGGCGAGCATGCCGCACGGTTACAATATATGCACGTGCAAGCTTCTTCTTGCTCGTCGATTATCGATTTTGTGAGTCCCGTACATTATGACTCGTCATAGAGGACAATGACACGATGTTACGCGAGATGTACGTTCTAACGCACAATAAATATGTAATTCTATAAAATAATATATGAATAAAAGTACAAGTACATAAAGAAATTTAGTATATGGATAATAAATTTAAAAATATTCATAAGAATAATTAATAATCATGAGTTTAATTTTAAATAATTTATGCCTACTTCTAACTTGAAACATTTTAATTTTTAATATTAAAGATTAGAAAGTCGTCTTTTGACTTTCAGAGAATCTATCATTGGAATTAAGTCCGAAATTGATTGCGTTCTATAAATTTAGATATTTTGAAGGCCGTTTCTCTTTTACTCTGTGTTTTTTTTTGTTCCGGCGCGTATATAAAATGGAGTTTAATAAACACACTTTTTGTGCCGAGTCGCGCGTAAATTTAAGATCTAACAGATGTCGCGGCTTTCCCCATCGATTTTATGACGGCGAACGAGAGAGATCTTTCGGAGCAGCAGACCATGAGGCGACGTGGTGGCTGGCACTGTTCACTCAAGATAGCCGTATATCCACGCGTGCTCCAACATGCTCGCATGTTCCGCAAGAAACAGCTGAGTCTCGCGAGGACGAATGTTCTCTCCCGCGGAACATCCTCCGCGGAATTAATGGCTCGAGATCCTTAGTTTCAAGGACGCGCGCATTCGCACCGGACGAGCAGTTGAAGCGGACATTCTGCACGGAGGTGCTTCGTTGCATTCCATCGATCAATCCTGTCATGATAAATTTCGACCTGCCATCTCGAGATCCACCCGAAGATGTCGCGCAAAAATTTGTTTCGTCAAGATAAACGTTATAGTTTTTAGATAGCGACGTAATGGAGGATTCTTATTCTTTGAAATATCGAAAGCTTGTATGTGGCTTTAACGATGCTTGAATTGGTAATAAAAGATAACAGATGCGACGAGAGAAATGTGTAAATCAATATCACAATTAATTTAATTAATTATATATTTAATATGTGATTTAATATTTAATATTTTAGATTTATACCGATAATGCTATTAACATAAAATAGATATTAATATTTAATCAATAATTGAAATCGAAGAAATTACTGTTGCATAGTTGCTTTTAGAAGTGGAAAATATTTTGAGAAACTATTACCACACAGAAAAAAGTATCGGCGGTCCGAACTCGCTGGCATAAATATTTAGCGCGTGGATGAAAGTTATAAAACAGAGTTACGGGTGTAATAACAATAATTGTTTCTCGAATGAATTATTCATCATGCGGTTAGAGCCGATATTGTTGCGTTGTAGTCTGAAAAATTTCCGACTGTGCGGCAAACAATCGGTAGGCACGCACGCGTAATTAGACTCCTACATCCCGCTGATCATTCCGTGAAAACTGAGGACCGGCGCCTGCGGCGCGACGGACGCCTACGCGTGCACACGCACGTGCGTGCCTCCACGCGGAACAGCTGAGAGAGCGAGGTGCGTACGCGTTGACGAGACGGCGGATTGATCGTGCCGGAGTTAGGCGAGAAGGAGAGAGAAAGATAACACTGTAGCGTGCTCCAAAAAACGTTAAAAGACGTGGCGTGAAAGAGATGCTGCTCCTCAGGCGAAATCGAAGCAAAATGCACATCGTGTACCAAGTTACCCAAGAAGATAATTTAGTAAAAATTACCCCCCATAAACTAATATTTAAGTAACGGTTTATGAAAGATTCATCTCCTCTCGTAAAATGCGCCCGTTTAAGGAGAAAGGTACAATTACAAAATCATAGGGCGAAACTATTTATCTTTATGCTCCTTTTCCCGTCAATAGTGGATCTACATATTTAAATCATCTTTTTCTCGAATTGGCTACATTTTTTATTAACATTCTTTTCTAAATATTAATCATGATTTAAAAGGAATAATTTTTCTTTTGCAACTTTCATCACTTATAACTTTTAATTACATATAATTCTTTTTAAGCGAATTAAATTGTAGTTTATTCATTTATGAAGAGATTAAAAAAATTATGAAAATTAATTTGTAATATTTCCTAAGAAGAAGATACATGTATAAAGATAAAAAGAAAACAATTTTACAAAGGAATGAAGGTTTCGATGTTATTTAGTACCACAATTTCACATCCCTTGCAACGATTATTTTTTTCGTCATTAATTCTTTTATGGCTAAAAGCGGATGGTATTATTAGATAACAAATAAAAATTTGAAACAATAATTTATACAATTATTTCTTTTAACCATCCACTTCTAACAATGCAGAGGATAATTAATATTTTATTACATAACTAGATATCACCAAAATTCATTTCATATAAATTCTAAATATGCGAGAGATAATCTACTCTTTTAAAGTAAAAAAAAAAAACTGATATTTTATTCATCTTAAAGCGTACTCTTTTCCTAAACTCATTTTAATGACACACGACACCACCTGGAGATATACACGTTCTTTCTGCATATACTCAAATCTCGAGTCTAAACTTTTAAATTACCTTACAGATTTAAATACGCGTTGATTTCGTAAGTAAACAGAAGACGATGGTGACTGCGGTGAGACGTTTGGGAACCTCTGATGTAAGCAATCGACGTTAGGAAGAAGTGGAGATAAGGATTCTCAATGAAGCTTGCGGGGACGGCGAGCGGGACGACGACGGTGGAGGGGGGGGGGGGAAGGAGCAGAGCAGCGGCGGCCGAGCGGCGCGCGAGGGAGACAGGTCGGAAGCGAGAGAGGCCCACGGTGCGCGTCGCTGCGCGTCATGGGAGCGACTGAGACGGGACGACTTCGTGACTGGCTCGGTCCGGAGCGGTAAGCGTGCCGAGCATGCGCACGCCGCTGTCGCGTCTCAGTCTCGCCGTGGCGGTCGCGGGAGTCGGTCCCTGCATTTCGTGGCGCTAATTCGATTTGAACGCATCGCTCGCGCGCGTAAGCGGTGCGTCGTCGCGCGCGCCCCGTGCCGTTGCTCCGAATGAGAGAGTTTTTCGATCGCACCCGGCGTGTGTTTCGCGGTGACCCTTGGCGACTTGTCGCAACCGCCGACCGGCGCAGTCCATGCCCGCGATTACGTCGTCTCGCTCGTCGTGCGCGCTCAATTTCGGAAGTGAGTGACTGATCGAGAATGGCCAGACACCCTCGAATTCGAGATTCGCGGACTTGCGTGCGTAGGTGGTGATCTGCGCCGGTATTTCCGCGGGAATGTTCCTCGTCGACCGGGCGCTCGTGTCCATGGCGACAATCAACAAGTGCGGCGGGTAACAGTCGCGGCCACGTGACGCGTCGCGAGGTACATAACTGTGCCTGCGGGTCTGTCTCGCGTGCTTCTGGAGTCGGGAGACATCCCGTGCTGCGCAGAACGGAGAATCGAAATATACGGAATCGCGCGGCGGTGTACGATGAAAATTCGAGCGACGCGAAGTGCGAACTGAATCGATCGCCGAAGCGCTGCAACTTCAGTCCGCGGACGCGAAATCGAACGGCCGATCGATTAATCGCAGCGACGACAGCTCGCGCGACATGTTTCGCGCGGGAAAATGACGGGCCGAAGCCACGGAGACGTGACGTTGTGCCGTTGACTCGAGCGCGCCGGAATTTCGCGGAAGTGAAGCCGCTCGGCGTTTCACGGAAAAGTGAAGCGCCGGAAACGCAACCCGGCCCCGGGTGACCGCGGTGATATAATCGCGCGGGATCGTGAAAGAGACCGCCGCCGCCGCCGCTGGCCGGTGGTTTTCTTGTGCGCGTCTGTGTCGCGCCGACACGTTTGTACAAGTAAATTTAAACTGCGCCACCTTGGACACGTGGATGCACGCCGCCGCCCCGTCGACGTCGCCGGAGCACTCCTGAACGTTCGCTGATCCTTGGGTGAGTACCTCACTTTCTATGTGCTGTACTTAACAATGACGGAATCTCAAATGACGGAAAATCTTATACACTTTGCTCTTGATTCCGAAGTGTTGCACACTCAGAGAAAAATATAGTTACTTTTGGCCTCAACCATAATTTTATAATATTTCTAACAATAAATATGATTACCCAGGTAGAAATCACAAATGTCAAAATGACTCCAAAACGTCATTATTATGTCATTTTATCGTTGTTTTCGCATTATTTTGATGTCAATATAATGTCATTATAATTTTTCTTCTACCTGGGTAACTTAACTATATGCATCATTATGTTAACCAAAATTATCATTAGAAATATTATAAAATTGTGTTTCAGGCCAAAAGTAACTATATTTTTCTCTCAGTGCAGTGATAATTGTTTCAATCTCCTCTCGCTTGGATGAACACGCACAGTTCCGAAAAGTCATAATCTCGAAAATTAAAAATTAAGATAGTGTTCTGAAAGTCGTAATCCCGAAATTTGAGGATTTTTCAAGATATTGATTAGATAAAGATAAGATTATCTCTTTCTACATTATTTTACTTTTCACATTTCGACAGTTTTTTCGAAGCTTTCCACCTTTGATCGGAAATATTTTCGAAATATCGAGGACATTTGGTGGATATTTGATCCTTAATTGAGAATTTAAAAATGAAATTTAAATGTACTTGACTAATAATCGAAACGGAAAAAATATTTAATTAAATCTTCACTCGATTTATTTTCGGAGCACCGAAAATCTCGAATGTCATATCACATTTTAATCTCACGGGTCATTAAACTTTGATTGATTAATTGACATTTGTACCGTAATTGCTGACAAGCTACAAGATACTTTTCTCGCGCGGGAATTTCTATTGCGCGTCGAGGCATTCTCGTCGATACAAATGCAATTTATTGGGGCGGCTTAAATACGAATAGTCGCATACCGCGTAGGATTATGACAACTGGTTAACGTTGCGGTCTGACAATAAAATACGCAACTTAAACACTCTGTTTTTTCCCCTCCCTTTCGCTCGCTACACGTGCAATGTGCGCCGTGACGTCAATCGAAAAGTCATTTATTATACATGGCAAATGGTGAAAGAATTGGCCGAAAAGAATCTAAAGACCAGCTATTAAATGTATACATATAATTTTGGTTATTTATCACGAACTCGAGAGAAATTTATATATTGGAGTGGAACTAGTCGCGAAATTATTTACAAATCCTACAGCCGATAAGATATGTTTTTTTGCCGCTATTTCTTTTAATTCTTGCTGTTTTGCCGTCGAGTTCGGCAGTCAAAAAAACAGGGCAGGTTTGTTCGTTCGTTCGTTCGTGGAATTAAACGGCCGCGTAGCGGAAGCGCGTTGTTTACAAAAGTCGGTAGCGCGTACGTGCATCTTGGCATCTCGGCGTCGCGACGCGAGTGCGGCGATGATTCGTAATCGTTTCGATTTATCGCAGTGATGATCGGTATCCGCTGCGCCGTGCCGCGCCGGCAACTCGCTCGGCCAGTGCGCGCCCATCCTTGAAGGCGAAATCCTGATTACGATTCCGCTCGATGCCGCGGTGACATCACCGTGAAATCATCATCCTCCTGGAATGTCCCGTCGATTAAATCTCCGCGTGTCTAGTGTCGTGCTACCTGTTTCGAGAAAACAATTTTTTCCCCTTCATTTCCACACGTTTCCTCGTTCGCTAATGTTTGCAGAGCAAAGTAGGGTGATGCAACACGTTTAGAATATGTACACTTACGGTTCTAATTTTTTTTATTTTATCGTAAGTAATGAATGAACATTTTATTATTTTTTATTACCTTAGATGTTTTTGCAAGACAAATAAGATTTAAATTCTATATCGATCTCGATTAATTACGACGATTCGTTTGTTTGAAATAATGTTGTACTATGATATATTGTAGAAAGCGAAAAAATTACGTTAACGGAATCAAATGATACTTTATGATTTCATTCAGCATAAGATACTGATTGAATACTGTAATACACTGCTAAAAATGATAAATATCTTAAACTCGCATTAAGAGAAGCGTATTTATTTACGCTTACTTCAGAATATCGTGAACAAATAAACGAACGCGGTAAGCAATTGTTGTGCATTGTTATTTCGTATGTGATTAGTGCAGCATAATAATACGCGTTTCTTAGAATAATGACATAAATATTTTACATTGTAGTAGTTTTAATTTATTTCGCAGCGCTTAATGACGGATGGATGGGACTGATATTGTCACGTACTGATATATTAACTTGATGTAATCAAGGACATAAGCAAAATGATGCTTGATTAATTTCGAAAATTATTATTTTAACTGCAAATGCAATAAATAAGCTTTGATAAAGGAATTGTAAAGAAATCGAAACTTAAATTAATTTATTATTTAATTAATTACTAAATTAATAATGAATAATT